>ML798885.1:240672-260091 GCA_009831015.1 Picea engelmannii
TTCCTCCTTGAACCAAACTTCCTTTTGTTCCTGAAATTCTTGAATCTTGTTGTGAAGGCTTGATCATCGTACTTCTTTTGGGGTTTCTCTTTTGCATTAATCCTTGATTCTTCTTGAGCACAACAAGTCCAAAGTTCTTCAAATGTCGGATACTCCTTCCTTGTGTTCATGCTTGGGGCAAATGCATCCCACGTCTTGGGAAGACCATTGAGTACTATGTTTACCAATTCCTTCTCTGAAACGATTTCTTCAATAGCTTGTAGTTGATCTCTTAACTGAGAGATTCTCACAAAGCATGATGTTATGTTGTCATAATCATTCATCTTCATGTCACGAAGCTCATTCTTCAGACTCATTATTTGTCCAATGCTTCTGACTGAGAAGAGGTTTGTTAGGGCATCGTACATCTTCTTTGATGAGTCAAGTTGGGAGATGTAGGGTATCAAGTGGTATTTTATGGATTCCACTATGATACTCATGGCATTGATGTCATCGTCTTTGAATTTCACCAT
Organism: Picea engelmannii; assembly: GCA_009831015.1. Taxonomy (NCBI): domain Eukaryota; kingdom Viridiplantae; phylum Streptophyta; class Pinopsida; order Pinales; family Pinaceae; genus Picea; species Picea engelmannii. The sequence goes on from ML798885.1 coordinate 241,185, forward strand.
AACTACAATGTTCTATGGTTCCTTCTCTTTTCCTTCTTCAAACTATGGTTCCGCGATCTTTCCTTTCACGATATCCAGCACTTTATTCTTGGCAAGGATGAGGTCAATCCTTGTCTTCCACACTATGAAGTTAGAGGCTCCATCTAACTTGTTCTCTGACTTCATAGAATAAGTCATGGCTTCTTTGACTTGGTCAAACCCTAGATTTGACCATAAACTCAAACTTGGCGTCTTGGCTTGCTGAGAGTACCAGGAGATGTGCTCGGCTAGGGTGCAATGATCTGTCTGGAGATTAGGTCAATCCCTTCACTTAAGGTGCCTCAACGAGAGGATTAGGGTTTCTGCAACTTCACCTGCTAGTAACCCTAGTGGCAGTGCTATGGTGACTGCTCCTGCTAGAAACCCTAGCATCAGTTCTTCAACGAGCTTAATATCCTTACAGCTATGTTTCCTTCCAGTGGTTAGACTGAATGAAGGAGGTGTGGACCCATAACTTGTTAGAATATAAGTGGATGTGCTCGTTTTACCATTGACAATACCCTTATCACCCAACCATAGGCCGAAGCCACCCTCCAATCACCTTAACCTTGACAAAGAATCACTCTAGAAGAAAACCCTAGGTTAGATAGCCAAACAAAGGGTAGTGCACCTTTCCCCAAGGATAGTGCATCAACAAGAGCTGATCAGATAGTCCAAACCCTAGCCAAGAGATAGTCCAAGTGTAACTACTAGTTGCAGCAACTACAACGACAGCTCTCCTCCAAGCCTGTGCAAAAATTAGGCAACTACAGTGCGCACAAGTGTTTCTCTGCAATTCTGAGACTGCCTGCTAGAATGAGAACTGGCTTCCTGTATTTATACTAATTCTGGCTAACTGTCTGGGCCGACTTCTCATTCTGGGTATCTGTTTGTTCAGTATATATTATTATTTTTGGTCGACTTCTTCTCTTGGAGGCTAATAACCTAATATAAATTATCTTCTTGAGTCGACAAGTCTTCTAGGTTTATTAGCCAACTCATTAGGGTTTCTTCTTGCTTCCCGGAGTATTCTATCCTCGTCAGGTTTACACGTGGAGGTAAATACCTCCCGCAGCTACCATAATATCAACATATAGGTATGGTAAAAATCAAATTATGTATAATTTTAGAGTTGCAACCTCAATTTACCATAAAATTACATAACAATGTATGAAATAATTCATTCAAACACATAATATCATACTTTAAATATCTTATTGTACCTTAAAAATAATTAAAAAAAAAACTTATTACTGAATCACAACATAATACATAATGGGAAAAACAAACCTCAATATGAAGGAAAAAATCCATTGTCCGTAACTTATCTCAATTAGTCTGATAAAAAATTTAAGATCTTACAAAAATGAATTCTTCCAATATTTTGGGAATATATATGGATATCTTACTACCCAATCACAACATATCATATTCTATCTTACAAAACACGTTACCCTTAGATGTATCTCCTCCAATAATATTGTACTTTTAATATGTATATATTTTATTTTCTTACTTTTCTACGTGATAACCAAGCAATCCCCTTCCCATGCTTGCTTTGTTTGAAAGGATTTTATTTTTGTTTTGGTTGGGTATCTACTCAAACACTTACAAAAATTCTACGGTGGATGAAATTATAATTCTTTTCATTCTTTCTGCTATGTCTTTGGAGATCAATAATCTTTTTTTTCACTCACATTACAATGTTTCACAAATTAATTTCAATAGTAAATAATTTGGGCCACGAGATTAACATAGGTCACTCATACAATACCATTTGAATACAGTAATAACTTGCACTAACACCAAATTAATAATTATCTATAAAAACTAATGGTGGCATATATAGAATAATTTCCCTTAGCTATAGGGTAGAATCCCTCTCAAACTCAACGACTCTCCCTGATAAAATACATAATAGTTCACACAATCCTTTGCATTTCATCCTTCCACCCAAAGTCTCATTTCTACTTGAGCCCTAAGTGTCTTTTCTATAACAGTAGCATTCTCTACAAGTATTTGAATAATCCAAATACAAAATTATACTTTGAATGAAATGACATAACATGTTACCAACAAGTAGCTCTCCAATGAAGAAATCACTAGTTTGATCCATTCTTTCCAATGACCAAATTATTTGAGAAACTATAGTTCCCTTTCCGGTCTCTAATAATTATCATTTTGGTAGTAGTTCCATGTCATTGTTAGTGTGTGTTTCCAGGTATCTTTTTCCAACTAGACGGATATGGGTTCCATGAATAAGTCTCGTGCACTATTATAAAAGTATAACCATTGTCAATTAATGAAAATAAGGCCCTTGGGTCCCAAACAAAAGATTTTTGAAATTGAGTTCCTTGAAAAACAAAAATGGAATCACTCCTCTTTAAGGGGATATTTGGCATTAGATTTAGATATGGATTCCATTAGAAGGTTTTACACACCATGGATGGGTGACAGGTCGTGAGCCCTTAAACTTAATCAAAGAATTAAACAAGTTTCTTAAAATATTGTTGAAGCTTCTTGATATTAGGAGACTTGAACAAGTCCTTGAATCAACACATAGTGACATTATAAGGGTTTTTTGGAATCTAAGAGGGATATAGGCACAATGAGTAGGTTTTTCATATTGGAAATGGATGTTGAGGCATAAACATGGTGGTTGAGGCACAAACATGGTCAAGGGGAAGAAACAACCTTAATCCTTAATTAAACCTTATCAACCTCATTCACCATGAACAACACCTCGAAACCATGACATGAGTCCTCTCTAGTGATTTGTTGGCATGCGAATTGAATATGGGTATCCAAATGTGAAGGGTGATAGGTCATGAGCCCTTAAACTTAATAAAATATTTAAAACAAGTTCCTTAAAATATTTTTGAAGCTTCTTGATCTCAAGAGACTTGAACAAGTCCTTGAATGAATACATAGTAACTATAGAGTTGATATATAAGAAGTTATAACTCCTCATCATGAAGAAACCACCTAATATCCTCCTTGTGAGGAACCTCAAATTTCTCGCACTAATTTATTAATAGTTTCATCTCCCTAGAGCTCGAAGTTGGTTGGGTATATTAATCACACAAAATATATTGTCTTAATCGACAATAGAAACACCCATAAATTTATTCATTATTGAGTCACAAAAGAAACCTCTTGTTATTTCCATGTAGTGCACAATTTTAAAACCAATTATAGCCAAAGGTGTTATGATGAAATGTGATATAAGTGTGAGAATGTGAAACTTAAAATGGGGAAGTATTTGCTCAAATTAAACAGTTTTTGCATTGAAATGGACAATGTTACATGTAGTTATTAGAATAGAATGGTTGTGAACATTAGTTCCAGTAACCAATTCAATACCATCCAAATTATGGATAGCTCCCCAAAATAAATTCACCTTGATTTGAAATTGATTTTGACTAAAAAAAAATAGGTTTTTGAAATATTGAATGCATTGCCTTCTTCACGTGGTAGGTATGATCATTATATAACGTTAATTCCATGTCAGAAATTTTTCCTCGTGTGTGTTCTTGACAATATCCGTTTTCACAGAAGAATGAACCTGAAAAGATACTTTAGGAAATATTTTAGGAGAACATATTCTTAGAATTTAACATTAATCATATTCTTAAACTCCCCACTAGAATTGGTTTGTCCACAATGTACTTTAATTCTTGGTGGTTAATTTAGAAATTGAACTTATTTGCTAGTAGATAATGTCTAAAATTTTTGAAATTATAGACCATACCTAAATATTATCTTTCTATGGAATTTTAATTCTTCTCACTCACGTGGATGGTTTTCTAATGGAATAGTGGATGTGATAGTCCATCCCTTTTTCTCTTGGTTGTGAGAGGATGACCTTCATGGTTGTTCCTAATGCATCCATATGTGCATAAATGTTGTGTTCCAATTGGGGAATCTTAAAATCAGTTCCTTAATTATTTTAACCTTGAGTTCTTCTAATGCCCATCCCACTAGTACTAGTGTCAATTGCAAGGTTGTCTCCTTTCTTAGCAATATATCCCTCAGGTGGGATATTTTAGCACATACCCTCTTACAAATGTTCTATAATGACGTTTGTGGCCCAAGAGAGACTCAACCTTGGAACTCCTCTCCTACTAAGCCTAAAGAATCATTCTTGTTCCACCCTTGATGACAAATATTAGTACATTCCTAATCATGTTCCTAATTGAGGGTTTTAATTCCTTTGTCCTCAAATTTTTCTATATGTTTCTCATGTAACATGAATTATTTTTTATACATGATGGAAGTATCCACTCCAACCTCACTTTCTCTCCATTTCCTAACTTCCAAGCTAACCACCCACCTTTTAAAGGGAAGGATTGAACTAAAGATTTATAGTTGCTAAACACATTACTTTTATGTTTCCTAAACACATTACTTTTATATTTCCTTTGACTTGTTTTCCTATGATATGACTTTCCACAAACATTTAAATGGAAAGGGTTTTCCAAAATAACGAATATTTTCCAACCCCCACCCTCCTTCATCTTTTGGTTGACCTATAACCTTTCATTTGACAAGTGGTTCATCTCTTCTTTTTGTGTTTTCCAATCCAAAATAATATAAAAACCTTCCTCCTTGTATTCTCTAGAACCCCCCTTTGGAATATAGGCTAATGTATGTCAGTAAAACCAAGAGTTGAGTTGACTTTGTTACATTCCATATCCTACAACTAGAAAATATTATCCAATGCACTGACGCCTTCTTCCTCTCATATTTCACCTATGTTAATGATTCATTCCTCAAAACTAACCATGTATACACCTTTGGTTTAAGAGTATTCATAATATTCCACAAATCTTTACACCACCAAGCATCCTCTTTTTTATGGATACTTTAATAATTTACCCATCATTCTCTTCATCAGCACCAACATTCAAAACGTTTCAACCGAGCAATTAATTTTTCCTTTATATTTTCATAGGTTAGTTTCATTGTCAAGTAATTATTCTGGACTTTAGGGACATGTTTCTTAGTGTGTATTATTGACGGGGTTGCTCAAATGGTAGCATGCACTTTGCTATAGAACTCTTCAATTTGTTTTGGGTTCTATACCTTTCTTAATATACTATGAAAACTGGGATTGGCACTTTGAAATTTCAATATGAATATCCACCAAACGAAGAATGAAATTGGTTTGATGTAAATTAAAATATTGTCAATTTATTGACATAATTTTATTTTGGCATATACACTAAAAGTCCACAAAGCCTTCCACCGCCAAGCATCTCCTTTTTGGAAAGTTCTGCAATTCACCAAAAAGGATGAGAAAAATGAACAGTTGATCTAATAACTTAATAATTTACTCATCATTCTCTTCATCAACATCGACATTCAAAGCGTTCAACCGAGAAATTAATTTTTCCTTTATCTCTTCATATGTTAGTTTCATTGTCAAGTAATTCTTATGCACTTTAGGGAGATGTTTCTTGAATGATGGGGAGAAAAACAAATAGTTGATCTAATAACTTAATAATTTACTGAATCATTTTCTTCATCAACACCGACATTCAAAGCATTCAACCGAGAAATTATTTTTTCCTTTATCTTTTCATAGGTTAGTTTCATTGTCAAGTAATGCTTTTGCACTTTAGGGAGATGTTTCTTGAATGTTTCTGATTGACGAGGTTTCTTGAATGGAAACATGCACTTTCTTATCATGGGAATATAGGAGATATTATTACCTTTAGCATTGGCATGGATATGCATGCACATAAACTTTGTACTTTAATGGAATTTCTCCTTAGGATGTGGAAAAAATATAAGTTTTTATATGATGTATAAAAATATGTCAATTTATGTATTAAAATATTGTCAATTGTCAATTTGCATCTTGGTACACATATAAAATATATATGAATCAAGAGGATTCTCCAATTATGCCTCGCAAATGCTCTAGGTTATCTAATGAAAGCAATAAAGGGACCCATAGTTCAACAGGTAACCATAGTCAGGCAGGGGCAACTAGTCGCACAAGGCAGTTTAGTGAAGGAAGGAGATCTAGTCAGTCTGGATGATGATCAAATTCATTTAGATCTATTCAGGCTACATATCAAGGTACATGTATGTTTATATGCACATGTTACATTGTGTGTTCATACATGTTGAAATTGATATAACTAATTGAACTTGATAAATTTATTTTCACGTGCATAATGTAGTAGATCACAAGAAAGACCATTGCAAGAGAGTGCACATCCATCTACAAGGGGTGCTCAAATTGATCCTTTGCATCATGGATCATCGCGATCTTTTGATAATCGTGATTTTGGGGAAATATTTTATGGGGAAGAGTCTTCTATGCCAGCTAATGTACAAAAACCCCAGTCACATAAACAACATATGGCTAGTAAATTTCTTTTATTTATTTATGTTTTTATATAAATAAATCGTGCATATGGACATGCCTATATATGTCATTATAGATTGTCCTAAATATCTACAAATCTTTCTAAATGTGTAGAATATTAGGATTTTTGGGGGGACAATAATGAATTAGAGGATGAGAGTGAAGGTCAACAAGGGCCCGAGTATTTTCAAGAAAATGAATATTACACCCCTATCACCACCCATCCCTCAGTCATTGGCATGGATCTTCCTTGGGAAGAAGAGGTTCAAAAAATGACTATTCAACGTTGCACAAACCACCATGCAAAGTTGAAGCATGATCTTGAGCAAATGGATCTCCCTGTAGAGAGAAAACAAATCTTGGATATCCTTTTGCATTATTTAGAGAACTTTGTTGATGTATATAACACCCTTGGGCCAACAACTGATGGTTTTGTTGATTTGATGAGGAGATGAAGGCAACAGGTGATGGGCCCTAATAAATGGACCGAAATAGAGAAAAGGGTGTTAAAAGAGAAGGAAAAATCAATGTTCAATTTTAAGGAAGGACCAAAGCAACATATGTTGAAGGTACAATATTTCAAGCACGCTCACATTGCACTCCATATTTATGATTGATTCTTGGAAACATATGGTAGACTTCCACAGAATGATGAGGTGCCATATTATTTTGCTAGATTCATTTATGCAGAGTTTTTTGAGAAAGTGTAACCTGATTATACCAACCTACCATCAAAATATTATCGTGTTGGTAAAGGTCGAACATATAATCGAATAGATGCATTTTGAGATCCAGTGTTTCCCAGACCTCCACCACCCTTGGTATCTCTTCCACCAAGGGTGGTTTCTCTACCTTCATAGATTGAGGCCACTTCACAAGTTGGTCGACACACAAGGGAGGCAATAGTTAATATTAAATTCAGCTTTTAATGGTATTGATGTTGTTTTGAACTGACAGATAGCATGATCCAATGCCCATAATAGTTTTTTATATAAGTGTAACATCCCACTCTTACGCACACACGATCAGGGATGATTTTAAGGATGGAAATTTATTTTAAAATGTTGAAACCTTGGCGAATCTTACCAATCCTTCATATGTCAACTATAAATGTTTGGCGATATTTTTGTAAAAATATTCAAATTTCTAAGTATTTTATATAGGTTTTATAAAATTTTGGCGATTTTTAAGGTAAAATAGTTTTATCCTATAGAATTTGGGCGAATCATTTTTAAAATAGTGAATGTCATTTTTGGAAAAACCATGGAAAATTAGCCCATGAGCGAAATTTAGCCCCTAAAATCATCCCTGTGTGACACGATTTGACTTATTCTTTGAGGACACTTGCATGCAAGTGATCTGGTTTAGTATATGGTTGTTTGTTTCGCTTATGGATTCGTATGATGATGTTGTTGGATTATGATGATATTTTATTTGATATCTATGTATAGACAGGTGCTATTGATGGGTTCTCATAATTTAAATTATCATTGATGTATGACTAGTTAAGTGGTTAGACTTCTTGTGCGAATGTAAATTGATGTAATGAATGTTTGTTAGATATATTAGTCTTCTTGCGCTATGAAAAAGTGGTTGATGTGTAATGACTGAGTAAAGGATGCTCTTGCGCCATTAATTTTTTGATTAAATAGGAGTTTTCTTACTCACGTTCCATGAGAATGAAGTTGATGATAACCCTTGCATCATGAAATTATGTTGATACAAGATCATTTTAGTAACTAGTTTTTCTTGCGCCATTAAGTACGTTGACATGAGATTGTTCTAGACTTTGTTTACTCTTGTGCAACAAATAATTAATATCTTTATATGATTATTTAGAAGTTATATTTCTTGCATGCAATGAATAATTAATGTGTTGAATGATTGAATTTATGTGATTGATTTCCTCACACAATGAATATAACTAGCGATTGATCTTGTGCCATAGATTTGATGGTGGTATATGATGAGTTTTGCAATTGATTACTCTTGCGTCATGTTTAATAGATGTTTTGGATTGATTGATTGTCGACTTGATTGGCTTTAGCCGGATTTAGACACCTCCTTATTCCTCAAAACAATCGCCAACGTTGAGACCTTAAATGGTCAAAATCAATTTGATCTTGGGCTCGAGCATTGCTTATGTTTCCTAGAGGTCCTAACCATGCAGGAAAGGTTGGGTCGGTAGCTAATTCATTTTCAGTGACATGGTTGATCCTTATTATTGTTGCCTTAGTTGATTGTCATGTGTTGGACTGCGTCGATATTATGTTTAGGTGTGGATCATGTGTCGATGTGATTTATGATGATGCGTTGGCCTTGTGTTGTTATTGTTTCAATGATGTGTCACTTGTAATGTGTTATATATATATGATGTCGTTGATTACATGTCGCTTTAATTTAAGTGTAGACGTCATTTTCCTAATGCTTAAAAAAATAATAATAAATAAATAAATTTTACCTATTGTGCTTCACTTTTCTTAGTTGTAACAGAGGGGTTGTTACATATGGTATCAAAGTGGGTTCAACCCCACGACTTGGGATCATTACACCTTCCACTGTATAAACACTTGATTAATAATTTATCACTAATTTAATTGAATTGTGTTAGTGTAGTTAATCATGGTTAGAGGACGTTGTGGAGGCAGAAGATGTGGTGCTAGGGGAGGAGGCGTGACACCTCTAGTAGCTTCCACACTAGAGGGGTCTAACCCCCAAGGAGAAGAAAAAGTCATTGGACAGGAAAAAAATGTTGTGGGGGATGTGGTTGGGTTGATGAGGTCCTTTTAGAGGATTTCATAGGCCTTGATTGGTCGTTTGGATAGAGATGAGGCGAGGGCGCCTGTACCCCCTAAGGGTTCATAGTGCACCCCAGCCGGTACTGGTAGCATTCACCGAGAACTCAAGAAGGTCAAGTTTCCTAAGTTCTTAGGTTCCATAGACAGCACAGACACCCAAGCATGGTTGGAGAAAAAGGCTATGTGTTTTTCACTTTGTAACTACACCTCCAACATGAAGGTTTGCATGGCGGTCTTTTAGCTGAAGGGGAGTGCTCTTCTATGGTGGAAGACGCTCCTACCACAACTGAACATGGTCGTTGAAGACGTGTCATGGGAATTGTTCGAGGAGCGGTTTCGGGAGAGGTATTTGTCTGAGGAATTCATTGAGCGCCAGCTCAATGAGTTCAATGCCTTACGATAGGGCGGTCATAAAGTGCCCGAGTATGAGGCATGTTTCATGGACCTACTTAGGTATGCTCCACATCTGAACACTGATAAGCTCAAGGTAAAAACGTTTTTGTTTGGCCTTAATGTCAGCATATGTGTGAAAGTGAGGATACTAATGCCTCAAACATTGCATGATGTTATTCAGAAGGCCCTCATATCTGAGGAAGAGTTGATCAGCGAGGGACAGAGTAGGAATCCTACGAGACCGATGGGACAGGAAACATATGGTGGGTAGCAACATCAGACACCATCTAGAAATTCTTCAGGGTTTTGAGGTACTCCAAGAGGATCCACATTCACGACACCATGGTGATCGAAACCACAGCAGTGGACTCCCTACAGAGGACCACAACCCCAGCAGTAGTGTCGTCTGCAGCAGCAACAGTTCAGGCATGTTCATCAGAATAGACCAAGGTTTCAAGATGGTGGGCTATCAGCTTCTGCTTCAGGGACCAGGAGTATTGGACCGAAGACCAGATGTTGAACATGTGGCGAGCCACATTACCAGCGTGATTGTCCGGTTGAGAGGGCTAGAGAAGTCAAGTCATTCGTTAACACTATAGTAGGAGATTTGGGCAGGTCCCATCGGATTCATGCAGCAGTGAATAACCGCCAAGCCGAGCACCAGTCTATTTTTCTCAAGATGTCAGGTACCATCTCTGACCATACCTTTAGTATTTTGATAGATCCAGGTGCTACAGAGAACTTTATTTCTAGTGCAACACTAAAAATAATTAAGGTAAAGGAATTCGAACAAAACAAGTTTAGCTACGTGGAAATGGCTTCGGGAGCCAAGCAGAAGGTTGGACGAAAGGTTACGGACTGTAGCCTTAACCTGGGATATTTTTTCACGAAGTCCAACCTGTAAGTAACAATATTAGGATATCATAACTTCATGATAGGTATGGACTGGTTGGAATCGCATGATGCGATACTCAACTGTAAGACGAAATAGTTGAGTTTGACCAATGATGAGGGACAGAGAAGAGTGATTATAGGAAGAAACCATGGATTTTCCCTAAGGTTCATCTCTTCTCTACCGCTATGGGAGAGCATGCGCAAGGGATGCAAGTTATATGAAATCCTTGTGTTGAACGAAAAGGGTGTGGAGGAAGGACTACAAAACCTTTCAGTAGTACGAGAATTTGCGGACATAGTCCCAAAGGATTTACTAGTCTTTCCGCCCAAGAGGCAATTGGAATTTACCATTGACCTAAAACCTGGAACTGAACCGATAGAAAGAACACCTTATCGGATATCGAACCCTGATTTACAAGAGTTTTAAATGAAAATGAAGGAGTTGTTGGACCTAGGACTTATATGTCCAAGTGTGTCTCCTTGGGGTGCACCTGTTATTTTCATACGAAAGAAGGATGGGTCGTGGAGAATCTACATTGACTACTGTCAATTGAACAAGGCAACGATCAAGAACCATTATCCGTTGCCAAGAATAGATGATTTGTTCGACCAAATGAAAGGAGCTATGATGTTTTCAAAGATTGACTTGAGATCAGGATATCACCAGTTACAAATCCAAGAGGAATACATTCCTAAGACCACATTTAAGATGAGGTTCAGACATTACGAGTTTATCATTTTACCGTTTGGACTGACAAACACCCCAGGGGTATTCATGAGCTTGATGAATGGCGTGTTCTGCGAATACTTGGAAAATATTTTTCAAGTATTCATTGATGACATTTTGATATATTCTCAGACGACGGAAGAACATGACGAACATTTGCGCTTGGTACTACAATGTTTACAAGAGAACAAATTATACGGGAAACTATCGAAATTCTCTTTCTATCAATCGAGGATTCATTATTTAGGGAATTTTATCTCCGAAGAAGGAATCGTTGTGGATCCAGCGAAGGTAGAGGCTATTATGGAATGGCATGCATCGACGAACGTACCAGAAGTACGTAGTGTAAATTTTTCAGACCCCAACCTAGTTTCAGACTCGCTAATTTTTCAACCAATGTGAAATGCCCAAATATAAAATAAAATAAAACTCAGCAGAAAAATAATTCCAGAACTGACACATGAGGATTTTGAACATCGTTTATAACATAGAAATAAAATATCAGCATCACATAAAACTCATAAAATTATAGACACAGAGATTTTCGGTCTAACATCGACCTTGGAAAAACCCACAAGGGGAAAACCAATGAGAGAGGGATTTTTTATTATTTAGGAGCTTCAGAGAAATTATGTTACAGCATGTTCATCTCCAAAAATTTAAATGAAAAACTTATCTCGATAACCGTGTCAAGTCTTCACATAGGAAAATGAGCCAAACTTCTCAAAACTCTTTCTAGAATTTTCTGCAATAAATTACAGGTCTTCTCCTTGATTAATGTGCCTCCAAAATGTTGTACGATCACGTCAAAATTCATGCCAATAGTCTCAGCCCAAAACAGTGCAATAAATGTTGTACGACTGCCTTGGGAAATGTGTCGAAACTTCTAGAAAATAGCACAGCACCTTCACCTCAATTTTTGTGCTTGAATAACAGTCGTATGGACTGTACAGAATCTATATAGTATGGACTGTACTTTCTGCCTTGGTTTTCGTGCCTTTTTTCCTACTGTATACAATTCAAAAATCTGTACAGTAAGGCCTCTCTGCTCGGACTGTACTTTGCCTCGATTTATGTGCCTTCTCTTCTTGTTGTACATCCTGCTCTATCCATATAGTATGGCCTACATTTAATGTTGTACTTGTTTACCTCCTTGCCTCGATTTTTGTGCTAGTGTTCTACCTTGGAATGTGCGCCCTAGCTCTCAGAAAATGGCCTCTTTCTTGCTACTCGAAAATTCTCTTGCTCTCTCTCTCAAAATGAAACCAACTACCCAACAATGGGTGTGCCCTCCAACCCTAATCGACCTCATGAGGTAGGTGAGGAGTTTCTTAATCCAATGGTTGAGATTATATTAGATGAGTGGTTGAGATTGAGTGTCTCTTCACTCACCCTCACTAAAGTCATAAAGTCACCTTTTAATTTGCATCTCACAAATTAAATGACTAGGGCCCACATTAGGATCTTTCTCACCCCTTAGGCACCTAGGGATGAGAAAAACTTTCCTAGGTACTTTTTAATTAAAATTTTAACATGTAGCTTCATGGGTTTAGCTGGATATTATCGACGATTCGTCGAAGGTTTTTTCAAAGATAGCAAATCCAATTACGGAATTGTAGAAGAAGAACAAGAAGTTTGTATGGACCGATAAATGCGCAGAATCATTTCGAAGGCTCAAGGAGTTGTTGACGACAGAGCCAATACTAAAAGTTCCTGACATGGACGAGGACTTCTTGGTATGCACAGGTGCATCCAAGGAAGGCTTAGGCGAAGTCTTGATGCCAGAGGGTCGAGTGATTGCTTACATCTCAAGGAAGTTAAGAAAGCATGAAGAGAACTACTTGACACATGATTTAGAGTTATTGGCCATTATGTATTCCTTAAGAGTGTGGAGACACTACGTGATTGCTCGGAAATGTGAACTAAAAACAAACCACTGTGGTTTGCAACACATTTTTACGCAAAGTGACTTGAACGCGTGGCAAAGGCATTGGTCAGAACTTCTTAGCGAGTATCATTTTGATATTACCTACATAAAAGGAATAGTGAACAAAGTGGAAAATGTGTTGAGTCGGAGACCACACATATTTTCGGTGATACCTCTTCAGACGAATCTTTGTGAAAATATTATAACTATACAGTGTGACGATGACTGGTATAAAGAGGTTAAGGAAAATATCGGACAAGACACCATGTTGGTACCAAGATTTGAGGTATTTATGGTGGAAAATGATGGATTAATGAGGTATAATTACCGGATTTACGTACCGCCTAACGATGATTTGAGAAGTTTGATCTTAAACGAAGTTCATAGAGAAGTGTACATGGCTCATCTAGGAGTCATGATGATGAGGGTAGACCTTAAACCCTTATTCTTCTAGAAAGGAATGAAGGCAGACATAGTCAACTACGTGGCGAGATGTCTAGAATGCTAGCAAGTGAAGGCTGAACATAGACATCCGGCAGGATTTCTACGGCCACACACTATTCTGGAATCAAAATGGGAGGTCATTTTGATGTACCTTTTTGTGGGATTGTCACTCATGGAAAGGAGGCACGACTCAATTTTCATGGTAGTTGACACTCTGACGAAGAGTGCACATTTTATCCCTATGCATACGACGTATCGAGTGCTATACATGGCTATATTTTTTATTAGCGAGATTGTGAGATTGCATGGCATGCCTAAGAGGATCATATCTAATTGAGGATTAGTGTTTATAGGACAATTTTGGATTATTTTCCAAGAGGCCTTGGGAACCCAACTTAACTTTAGTACCATGTATCACTCGGAGATGGACGGGAAGACAAAAAGAACGAACCAAATCTTGGAAGATATGTTGCGTATGTATGTGATGGACCAATAGAAGCATTGGGAGGAGTTATTTCCATTGGTATAGTTTGCATACAACAACAGCTATCAAAGCACCATTAAGATGGTGCCATTTGAGTTTCTTTACATGCGACCGTGTCAGACACCTTTGAGTTGGGATCGATTTGAGGATAGGGTATTGGTAGGACCAGAAGGATCCAAGAAATGGAAGAACAAACGAAAACGATAAGAAAAAGGATCAAAGAAGCGTAGGATCGGCAGAAGCGTTATGCCAATGCGCATCGTGTTGAACGTAGTTATGAAGTTGGTGATCGAGTCTTCTTGTGGGTGAAACCGAACAAGAGTTCAATCAATTTTGTAAAGGGTGCTAAAATCCCTCTTAGGTTTGTGGGACCTTTTGAAGTTGTGGGAAATAAAGGGCCCGTGGCCTATTGACTAGCCTTGCCTAATTCTTTGAGGCGTATGCACGATGTTTTTCATGTATCTGTTTTGAGAAACTATGTTAGTGATCCTACACATTTGATTGACATGAGTTCCTTGCAGCTGTCAGATGAGGGTGCACTCACAGTGGAGCCAATCCACATTATGGACCATCGCATTTGATAGCTACTGTGTTGAACAATCGATCAGTTCAAGGTCTAGTGGGACAATTATAGTCCACACTCGGCTACCTGGGAGGACGCATATGATATGTGCCAGGAGTTTCCATTTTTGTTTGATAGTTAGACATTTAGATCTTGTCAGATACTTTGTTTACTGCACATATATACTATGAAACTTCGGGACAAAGTTTAAAAAAAGAGGGGGTTTATGTATCATCTCACCCTTGCACGCACATGATTTGACTTATTCTTTGAGGACACTTGCGTGCAAGTGATCCGATTTAGTATATGGTTGTCTATTTCTCTTATAAATTCAGATGATGATGTTGTTGGATTATGATGTTATGTTATTTGATATCTATGTATAGACAGGTTCTATTGACAGGTTCTCATAATTGAAATTATCATTGATGTATGACTAGTTAAGTGGTTAGACTTCTTGCACAAATGTAAATTGATGTAATGAATGTTTGCTAGATATATTAGTCTTATTGCAATATGAAAAACTTGTTGATGTGTAATGACTGAGTAAATGATGCTCTTGCACCATTATTTGTGTGATTAGTTAGTATTTTTCTTACTCACGTGCCATGAGAATGAAGTTTATGATAACCCTTGCATCATGAAATTATGTTGATACAAGATCATTTTAGTAACTAGTTTTTCTTGCGCCATTAAGTACATTGACATGAGATTGTTATAGAATTTGTTTACTCTTGCGCAATGAATAATCAATATTGTTATATGATTATTTAGAAGTTATATTTCTCGCGCGCACCGAATAATTAATGTGTTGAATGATTGAATTTATGTGATTGATTTCCTTACACAGTGAATATAACTGACGATTTCTCTTGCGCCTCAGATTTAATGTTGATATATAATGAGTTTTGCAATTTATTATTCTTCCATCATGTTTAACAGATGTTTGGGACTGATTGATTGATCTCTTGATTGTCGACTTGATTGGTTTTAGCAGGATTTAGACACTTTCTTGTTCCTCATAACAATCGCCATCCCTGAGACCTTAAGTGGTAAAAAACAATTGGATCATGGGCTTGAGTGTTTCTTATGTGTCCTAGAGGTCCTAACCATGCAAGATAGGTTGAGTGGGTAGCTAATTCATTTTCAGTGACATGGTTGATCCTTATTATTGTTGCCTCAATTGATTGTCATGTGTTGGAATGCATCGTTATTATGTTTAGGTGTGGATCATGTGTCGTTGTGATTTATGATGATGCATTGGCCTTGTGTTGTTATTGTTTCAATGATTTGTCACTTGTAATTCATTATATATATGATTTTGTTGATTACGTGTCACTTTAATTTAAGTGTAAACATCATTTTCCTAATGCTTAAAAACAAAATTTACCTATTGTGATTTTCTTTTCTTAGTCGTAACGGAGGGGTCATTACAATAAGACAAATGATGAGATGGATCGCATGAGCCTCGAAGAGGTATGGGCGTATGCAAAGGTTTTTCGCAATGGAAAGACTTAATTGAGCATGAGGAAGGGGGCACTGGATCTATATGTGTTACAATTGGTAAATATTTCATGCATTTGATGATAATTCTTTTATTAAATCCACGTCATCACAATTTTTGAACTAACACAAAATGTTTATGTTCATTAATTGCATTTCATTAGAATGTTAAATGAAACATCATTTACAGTGGGATATATTCCAGATATTCACATCTCACAGGTATATGTTTCAAAGTTTAAAACTATGTGTTCAAGTGTCAATCATTTAATTTGTATCCATTTAATTGTATAAAAATGGTTTATATGTGTGTGTGTGTGTGTACCGGGAGGGGACCTTTGGTATTACGCAACCTTATTCCATCTTGGAAGATGTTTTGGTTGGTGATTCACAAGTATCAATCATGGTTGAAAGTTTCTAACTATGATTAGATGCATCATAATTTAATTGTAATTATTAGTTTTTCAATCATTTAATTATATAAAAATACTCTCTCTCTCTCTCTCTCTCTCTCTCTCTCTCTCTCTCTCTCTCTCTCTCTCTCTGTGTGTGTGTGTGTGTGTGTGTTATAGGGGTACCAGGAGGGGACCTTTGGTATGATGCAACCTTCTTCCATATTGGAAGATGTTCTGATTGGAAAATCACAGGGATCAATCATGGTTGAAAGTTTCTAACTATGATTATATGCATCATAATTTAATTGTAATTAGTAGTTTTTTTCAATCATCTAATTTATATTTTTTTAATTATATAAAAATGGTATACATGTGTGTGTGTGTGTGTGTGTGTGTGGGTACCAAGAGGGGACCTTTGGTATGATGAAGACTTCTTCCATCTTGGAAGATGTTTCAGTTGGTGATTCATAGGTATTAATCATGGTTGAAAGTTTATAGCTATGATTAGATGCATCATAATTTAATTGTAATTATTAGTTTTTTTCAAGATAAGTACTTGCAAGTATGTCTCTAATATGCATTTCAAATGTGTTATAGGCCAATTTGGAGCAGAGAGTGGTGGAGGAGAACGTTGTCGGAGGAGAGAGTGGTGGAGAACACATGGCCAAATATGATAATTCATACATCATATATGTTGCATTTGTAAGTTCTAGTTTGTTTTTATGGTAACTTTATCAAATGATTACTTTTAATATTTTTTGTACTTAATGGATATACAATTTTTGGAATTTTGATCATTTTTGTACTAAATGTGTCATCAAATAGTCTAAAATGTTTTCAAATACTCTATCTTTCAACACATTACATTATTTTAATGGAAATATTTTTATTAGTACATTATTTGTTTGTTATGGGTAAATTGTTTGTAAAATTACTAGTAATTTTTTAGTTTTCTTGTGTGTTGGTAATTGTTGTGGGTTCACTCGCCAAGTTGTAAACATTTAGAAACTATACTGTAAAATCCTATACAACTATTGTCAAGCAAGTTTCTCATAGAGTTTTTCGCTTTGACATGCATGGATAGAAATGAATTTGGGTTGGAACTACTCTTCTTTTCTTGCTACCTATTTGAATATTGAAATACCATAGAAGAATGGATTTATAAAGGGTAGTGAAGGCAATCATTCCCATATTTCTATGCACCAATGCTAGAACCAATGAAAGGTTGGAAGGTACAAAATCCATATGCCTTAGATTGTCTTGCTTCAAGCCCTTTAGGTTTCTTTAATATTGTTGGCTAGAAAACTCGGTACTTGGGTGGAAAAGTACTCCTCTAAACTCCATCATAAAACTTGTGTTTGTTTCCACTTATTTTGTATTCTCCATGTTTTCCATCAAATTGCTACCATCTCAACCTGCATGTGCATTAATATTTTAGAATTTAAAATTTTCATTTCCCAAAATAATAAAAAAAATTACAATCTAAAAACTATGTGACCTTGAGTTGTATGATCAATACTATTAGGCACCTTGTTGTCATCCCATTCACACCAAACTCATGTGACTCAAATATATAGAATGAGATAGAAAATTATCATAACAAAACTTGTAATATATTATTCAAGCATATGTTTTACTTAGAGTAAACTTATTTTTATAGGGTTGATGGATACAAATGGTAACAAATCACTTTGACTAGATGTCTCGCTCTTTATTTAATATAATATGAACTACTATTGATATTGTCCACTAACTACTCCATGTTATTTATTATTCTCCACTTCTTGGTGTCTCGGTTTTTGTACCATTTCCCCCTGGTTTAAGTGGAAATTGTTCACATTGTCCTCCTAGGTTAAGAGAGATGTTACATTGATTGTTGATCCATAAGGAAGAATTCTAGGATTATGGAAAAAACAAGGAATAGAAATGGACAATATCCTCACTGTCCATTATTTCTATTCTATTGAGTGCCTCTTCTTTTTCATTGTCAACTTGTTCATCCATGCTTGCTATTAAATCCATTACAAAATTTATGTGATCCACTAGGCATTGTTCTGTAAATGTTACATCCATTTTAACATGATCTTGTTTAAATATCTTCTCAAGCTTAATTTTCTTCTCCAACACAAGCTCCTTCATTATACTAGATCTTTTAACTCTTGCACTCTCTAAACCTCAACCTCCTCCTATTCAATATTTACATAAGCAATCTCCCCTATCCCATGGAGTTCATCGAAAAAAACTAATATATAAGGCATCATATGTTCAAACAACTTATTTTATGTATGAATCCCTTGAAGTTGAAAATGGAACTTCTTTGAATTTCCTTTGACTAATTGAGTACATGATCTCATCACCTAAAACCTTCATCATTTTGCAAAGT
>ML798885.1:271591-306478 GCA_009831015.1 Picea engelmannii
GCTGATTTAGAAAGAAGATCCGACTTAGGATAGGATTCAGATATGCATTGTAATGATTGTATCGAAGGGATTTCCTCTTTAAATCGGAGGAAATCACCATTCGGGAGATCCAAGTTTTGATGTATTGAAGCACTCCAGAGAAGTGGGACGTATTCTCTTCTTTCAATTTGTAATGTGATATTTCAACAGATGAATATAAGACTGCTTTGAGTATCCTTCTCTAGCCTCTCGTTCAGGGGAATCTTGTGAGAAGGGAGGGCCCACCTTCATCACAAGATTCACCCATTAGTTAGAAGTGTGTTAGTATAATTTATGTTCATGCTTGTTTAAACTATTGTTTGTTGAAACACTGTTTTAATGAATTTCGCTTTGCTGAAACACTACTGACTCTGTCTTAGTTTATTGAATGGGATTTGTAATTCTTTTTATCAACAATCTTGTGTGATGATTTTATGAGGCTATCAGAGATTTGATTAAGGGTTCCTGCTCAGACAGAAAGGAATCGGAACATCATACCCTCTGTAGAATTCATTTACTGCTGTGAGTGTGCTAGCCAGAAGTCTGGTTAAAAGGGTTCCTGCTCAGACAGGAAGGAACCCAAATACCTCGGCTTCTGTAGATTTCCTTTACCTCTGCAAGTGTGCTAGCCAGAGATTTGGTTAGGGGGTTCCTGCTCAGACAGGAAGGAATCACAACACCTTGTCTTCTGTAGATTTCCTTTACCTCTGCAAGTGTGCTAGCCAGAGATTTGGTTAAGGGGTTCCTGCTCAGACAGGAAGGAATCAGAACACCTTGTCTTCTGTAGATTTCCTTTACCTCTGCAAGTGTGTTAACCAGGGATTGGGTTAAGGGTTCCTACTCAGAAAGGAAAGAACCAAAACATCATGTTCTCTGTAGACTTTCATTGGTGTTAGCCAGAAACTGGGTGAGGGATCCCTGCTCAAAAAGGAAGGAATCAGACTGCCATGTTCTCTGTAAACCTCAACCTCACAAGTGTGCTAAAACAGAAGTAAGGCTCAAAGGCTCCTGCTTAGAAAGAAAGGAACTAGGTGGCTTTGTTTTCTGTTAGATAGACTTAATTATTTTCTGCATTGTTTTCATGAAAAGAGTGTTAATGTTGAAGTCTCTGTTTGAGAGTAAGGGTCCTTTTCTCTGATTACAGAATAGTTGTTCTTTCCCATTGCAAGTGTTATTTTAATGTAATCCAGGATTCTTAGATTGATCTTTAAGGAATTGCAATAGGGAGATTACTTTCCTGTGATTTAATTCAGAGCTTCAGATTCGTTCAAGCAAGTATAATTAGTATAAATTTATTTACTACAACACTAAGTTGCTTTTGGAATTGAGCATATACAGTGCGTGGCTATCTTTGAAATAAAAGACTTCCCTGGGTTGATAATTTATGTTTCACTTGGTTGTTTAAAATTAATTAAGCAATTATAGTGACCAACATCCATGAATACATAAAATTATTGGTTCATTGATCATATTGGTTCATAGTAATAAAATAGGTGAAATAAGGGATACATAATTCTCGTAATAGATGCACTAAAATAAAATAGATATTTGAAATATTGAATGCATTACATGCTTCACCTAATAGGTATGATCATTATATAACATTAATTTTCCATATCAGAAATTTTTCCTAATGTGCCTAATGTGCAAAATGTTTCCTAAGGATATTCACTAGTGTGCTTGCTCGACATGATAGTATTCATAGTTGGTGAAGCTTGATTCCTATAAACATCATAGTTGATTAATCTTATACTCATATTGAACCAATATTAATGAGCTCTATCACTAGTATCGTAATTACAATCAACTCTATTTGATCATTACTAGATAGCTTGTAAGATGATGTCGAATCATCCAATCATTACGAGGTGCTTGAAAAAGGATTTCACTCGAAAGACAATCAAAATTATCATCATATTGAGAACAAATATAATTAACAGTAGCAATACCCCCTTACAAACAAACAAATACATAATAAATTAATAAATCCAATTAGAAAATGGCCCTTTACATACCTGGATTGCATTTTCATGATCATGGCTATAAGTCAAATGAAGTGGAACCAAGCCAGTTAGATGTTTAGTAGTTTTTTCTAGGCCACCTTTTAAAGGATTCTTGTGATAACATCATAGAAGACAATAAAATATCACTTTGAGAGGAATGGAACTAGCTGAAACTTAAACGTGCATCTTATCCAAACCTAATCCAAGAGGGAAAGGATTGATTTGGAAAGGACTTGACTAAAATTCCATAATATCGATTGAACATTACATTGCAAATGGCTCTCCCAGAAATATTGACTTGACTACACAACAACAACCATATCTGGAAGTTCTTTTGTCTGGTAATGTTTAACTATAAGAAGGGGATCTCCTTCTTGTATAAACCAGAAAACTGGAACTTCTAGAGTAGACCGACTTTTAGAATGTGCCCCTGCAAAAGCAACACAGAAAGATGATATTTACAAAACTATCAGAATAAGGTAAATCCTTCGTATTCAGAAAATAACACAGAAATACAACAATTTAGGCCAGTTACAATCATATTTTGTTTTATAATATGCTTGGGAAAAATCATCAATTTTCAAACTCCCATTTGAACATTTTCGACATAAAACTGAAAAGCCACACCCATTACTATGTAATTTATGTTTATCTTTCTTTTTTCCATAAGAATGTTCATGTGTTTAAAATAGTTCATCTGTTAATCTATATTGATTACTTGCAACTTTTGTAGGTAGGCATTTAGAGAGGTTTGGGTCCAGGAGGACAACATGACATTTTTGTAGGGAGGAATTATATATAGGTTTGGATCCAGGAGGAGGACATCACATACCAAATATTTCATATTTGCACAGTGAGTTTTTGTTATATTGAATTTTGAAATTTTATTTTGCAAGTTCGTTGATATTGGAAATTATGAAAAGTTTAACCTATAAAAAGGAATCATCAAATTTCAATGTTGTCTCTTTTCATCATATATATAGTGAAATGAATGAAGATGCGGATTTTTTTTCAAAGGAAAGTTCATATATGGAATATGGTGTGTGGCATATGCAAGAGATAAAACATGGACAAGTTGTGAACTACTTTTTATTATTTTAACTATGTCTTTCTTTCTTAAGATTATGAGAAAGTTGAAATTGTTAAATGTAATATTCTATGGAATTGTTGTAATTTTTTAACACTGGAATATCATTATAAAAAAATTTGGTGTAATACTGTTACAACTAGATGAATCTACTATCAGTATGCTTGTTTCTTGGCTTTGTATGTTCACCTTTTCCCTTAATTAGATGCTAACTCTGCTCTTAAACTTGAAACTTGAAATGCACAATGGTGAATTTATGTTTCCAACCTTGAATTGTTATTTTTGTCAAAATATGATTTGGGGCCACAAAACAATGCCCAAAATGAGACTCAACTCTATCCTTGGATGCGTTGGTGAGCCCTTAACGGAGGACAAGGCGCTTGATCTTGGTGGTTTCCTCTCTCATTTTACATCACTGTGTGGGATTTTGTTGGGTCGGATCTACTATACAAGTATAGGGAATCTCTTAGAAATGTCTTTGGTTGGGCACTAGATTAATCAATTCCTTGTAAATTTTATTCCAAAGGAAGGCAACCCAAAACTTGTCACCCTGATTTCAATATCTATTACTTTGCATATTCTTTTGAAAATCATTAAGCATATTCTTTTGAAAATCATCATTGTGAAATATATTGGATTTATTTATGTGTGTTTCACTTTGGACAATGTAATAGAAGTATGGGAGGACATGGGATGGGCCCAAAGTTATACCATTGATGCTCTCTTCAACATTCACTATGAGAAATCCTACGACCACATGTAATGGCCTTTTATCTAGCCTATTATCCAAGCCTTAAGGTTTGGGACTAGGTTTATACACTATTGAAACTCTCTTTGCAAATACCTTAATATTTTTATTTATTAAAAGCAAATCTAAGCAGGTGGGGATCTTTCATTTAATCTATCAACAATGTATTTGGCTATCACTTTGTTTGTTTTGGTTGTTGAGGCCCTTGGGTATATGAATGGTTATAAATTTAGTATGGGCCTAATTTATGGGATCCATCTCCTTGAGTTGAATGTTGGTCATCTTTTTAACAACCATAAATTGTGTATACATGGTTGGTTGGCCTCTAAATGTTGATCTTGGATATAGCCCGAGAAAATTTTATGTTTTTGGGTATACCCTCCACATTCTAGGTTTCTCCTTGAGATCTCTAAGAGGTGTTTGTGGAAAGAGTGGAAGAAATATGATAGTGGATCACCAAGCTTTTGTTCTAGGTGGTGGAATTTTATATTTGCACTAAAGTTCTTGCAGTAAATTATGTTCACTATGCTTTCCACTAAGATCCCTCTAAAGTGCCTATTCAAAATTAAATAGAAGATACATATGGCATTCAAATTTAACAGAAAAGATACATATGCCATAGAGTTCAAAATATGCCTCAATATGATTTAGGCACTAGTTATCTTTCTCCCCATGCATATTTTTCCATCTCTAAACCCATCTTAAGACAATCTTTATAACATTGGAGGGAGGCCAAAAAATATCCCATGGCCACTACTATGGTCAAAGACTAAATATAAACAATTTAAGAAGATAGCAAGTTTAACACAAACAAGCAAGACTTTTTTCCAAATATCAAATCAACATTACGAAGTAGACAAATATATAATATAACATGTGGAGCTTGTACCCATCCCATGATTGAGGTTGTGTAATATATGTCATGTCACAACCTCAACAACTTTGAAATGGGTGCAAACTCCATCCAAATATCAAATCAACATTAGGAAGTAGACAAATATATAATATGACATGTGGAGTTTGTACCTATCCCATGATTGAGGTCATCTCACAACCTCAACAACTTTGAAATGGGTACAAACTCCATGTGGAGGATAATGTTCAACAATTTAGTAGTGCAAGCAACCACATTTTTTAAATATGAAAATTTATTTTTTAAATAAAAAGTGTCTTAGAAGTTTCTAGTGCAAGCAACCACATTTTCTAAGTATGAAAATTTATTTTTTAAATAAAAAGTGTCTTACAAGTTTCTATCAAACGGATCAATGAAGCATAACATTGTTATTGGGAATTGATTAAGTTTTGGGGAAAAAATGTATCTTATTGAGTGCATTGATTAAGTTTTGGGGAAAAGTGGTATCTTATTGAGTGTGGAAAAGAAACCAACTATTCATTTTCACAATTTTGATATGGTGATTTTGATGCTAGATTTAATATAGATGGCTACATTTTTCATTTGTATCTACTTAGGAAAAACAATGTTTTAATAACTAATGGACACATTTAAAATAAACACTAAACAAAAGAAACACAAGTATTATTTTTAATCTGAAAATTTATTGTAATGCATTGTTTTGGAGTAAATTAATTTTGTAACAAAAGGATCATATTTCTAAGAGTAATATTGTATAATTCCCAATTGGATTGGGTAATTATTTGAATAATGGTATCTATAATTTGGGCAAGAGAGCACAGAATTTGGTCTATGCTCCTAACTTAATATCACTCAAAGTTCTAAGGTTGTCCATCTCTCTTAATATTTTATCATTTTGGTTTAATGGTGGTGGGGCATTGTCTTTAAAGTTTACATTTGGATCTAGTAAATTTAACACATGGAGGTTTTAGTTTCTTTCTACCATTTATCACCATGCTATAATCAAATATTCACAAAAAAATTCATTCCGAAAAATATCTTTAGAAAAAAAATCATTACAAAGAAATTTCATTAGATACATTTTGTTGTTTTTCTATAATGGCAATTGATACAAAAAATCTATACATATGCATCTATATATTTTTCTACCCATTTCATCATACCAAATTATTCAAAATAAAAATGTTGTCTTCTAAATTTGTTTCCATATATTGCATGTATTATTAGCATTTCATGGAAGCCAATCAAATTTTATGAGGTATGTATTATTGTCAACTATGTAATATTCTTGTTACTTAACAACTACTAAATCAAATTGCATGTGTTATTCTCATATTATAAGATTCATCTAAATCGAGGTTTTATGTTCATAAAATGTGGAGTTTAGTTGTAATATCATTATTTAAGAAAGATGGGAAAAACATTGTAATTGAAAGAGTTAAAAATTAAAAAACATCTGATGCTTTTAAAAAGAATAATTATTTTCAGTCTAATGAATATTAATTTAAAATTTTAGTGAATATCATTTTGAAATGCGAATATTATTTATAATGGGGTAAAATATAGAGATTAATTTATAAATATTCATAAGAATTAATGAATGCATACACTATTTTTCTTATGTTTAGGATTATACTTTTTCATTTGAAAATTATGCAGTTAATGTGCCTTGGCAAATGGTTTTGTCTTAGTGGAAACCATTTTTCGCTCATTTGATGAACCTAGATAACTTACAATGATGTTTTTAGTAGCTAAATACCTATTTTATAATAGAGGAAAGGGATAGGGAAATAGAAACAAAGGACACAGGAAAGGGAAATGTAGATAGACGGAAAAGGGAAGGGATATGGAGACAAAGGTTAGACCAAAGTGAAATATGAAATTGAAAAAAAAATCAAAATAAAGAAGAAAATATAGTTTTTTCTACCTACCTCGAATCCACCAACTAATTATATAAACAACCCAAAGCACAAGTGTTTTTTTTCCTTATCAGTGAGTAGTGGAGAATGGAGGAAGAATGAAACACATAAATGAGGAGGTCAAGACATATTTAAATGTTTATTTGATGGAAGAAAATTGCATTTGTGTTCATTTTATATTAAAATAAATGTATGTGAAACAAAGCTTGTGCGCGTTGTGTGTGTGTGTGTGTGTGTGTGTGTGTGTGTGTGTGTGTGTGTGTGTGTGTTAATTTCTTTCTATATATGCATTCATTTCCACTTTATGACTTGAATAGTCCATTAGCTCTTGAATTTATGGATTTCTATGTACACCTCCCTTTACGACTCATGATAGAAACATTTTAGGATTTTAATGATTAAAGGATATTGGAGTTATATATCAGGTGTGTGTTACTACTTCATGCCACTTCTAGAAGTGAAAGCACTTATTTGGATCTCTAATCGTCTTCTTCTAGGTGTGTCACTAGGAAAGATATGTTGAAATTTTTATGTTTACAACTACTTACGAACTCATGGGAACTTCAATGGGAATTGTTTCTAGAGTCATATCTATCATAGGAAGATATGTTCTATGGAGAATTGGATCTCTCAGTTTGGGAGGAATTAGTGTTAGATGTTTCTTCCAATGGAACTATTTTGTTTCACAATGCACTGGAAAATTTATTAGATTTACTAGGTGGGTAGGGGATTGTCTTATCTAGGTTGCATTGCATTATTTCATATTATTATAGTGGTAGAGAGATAGAGAGAGGGAGCGAGGGATAGATAGGGAGAAGGGGGAATGGGATATGGAATTGTGAATTTTATTTGTGGTTATATGTATAGTCTATATATTATCATATTTCCCAGGGAGATTAGCTTGTGGCGTTGAAGGGATGGTGAGATAATTGTAAGAATCATACTCTATTTTTATCTTGTTGATCCTATATAAAGCATTTCAGCTTATGAATAAATTAAATTATAGTCTAGATCTCTATTTCTAACTCAAAATCATTGCATACAAGTTCATTCAAAATTGAAACCAACATATTAGGTGTAAGACATGTATACATAGTATCTAGTTGTTCGGGGCATGATTAGAAAATCAAGATCATGTTATCTCATCCCTTAAGTGATCCAGAGGACATATGGGGACATGAATATTTTATAATTGACAACCAATTGAGATCTAGTTTTATTTGCAAACTTGTTTAAAGTAGCACAATAATTCATCAAAAATCACCTTATTTGAATGGACCAAAAAAGTAAAACAAAAAAGATGGAATCCTACATATCCATATAAATGTACTTGATGCAAAAGAAAAATTGGAATGTTTTTTACAAACATCGTAATGGTATGCCATCTTTGATTATTCATTCATGATTGGCTTTTGTAATTTTCTATTTTCTAACTTTCGATTTTTTCTTTGATCGAACCTATACTAACTTTATGTGCATTGCACATACCAAATGACTATATTGACAGCTTATGACATCCGACTGATAGTCTTGAAAGTGAACATGATTTTCAGTTTCATGTGTTTCTTGAAAAAAATAGTCTTTCAGTATGATGGATCATTTTTCATATACAAAATCATTATCATTATAATCCTCCAATAACTTCATCTTTATTTATGTGCACCACATCAAATAGTATTTAACATTTACATCATTGTCTACAGGTGCAACCACAACAAATACATCTCTTGCAAATAAGGCCCCGTATGCCAACAAAAAAATTGTTGGATCAAAATGCACAATTCTACATATTATTTAAATTATAATTTATATATTTTATATGTAGACACGTATATGTCTATGTAATGTTTAAACATTAAAAAAAAAAAAAATTGAAGAATTGTACAGTTCATTTTACCTTCTCTAACAAGATCGGAAACTTTGTCACCATTAGTTGACACTGTAGTGTCATTTGATTCCATCTCCTTTAAGTTTGCAAGTGGCATTTCCCTCTTTGTATTAATTTATGTATGTTCCCAAGATTTGACATATTTTTCAATTTTGTTTTCACAAATCTCATCCAATTTTGTTTCCTCTATGAAAATTGAACAAAAACAAGATGCATTTCTTTTATCAAACGCATAGACATTTTGATAGGCTTTTGTTTTAATTGAATGTAATTTTTGAGTCAGATGTATTGTATTGGCTTCCTATCGAATCGATCTATCTACATCTTGGATTCCAATATGACAAAAATACCTGCACGGTTAAATAATAATTTATTAAAAGTAAATGAATGTCAATATATATGTGTGTTTGTGTGTGTCTCTGTGTGTGGGTTAGTTCTCAAAACAAAATATTGATTTTAATCAAGAAATTTCATACATGTACAACATGTATATAAACACACATGCACGCATCTCTTGACAAATTATGTTTGTGGCTTAGAATTGCTTGGCACCATTGAAAAAATTGATCAACAGATTCAAATTTATCAAAGGAATGGTTCATCTGATATATTCAAAGTGCTTCCTTTACACATGCCCCTACACCATCATGCTCTCCTTTCCCATGACCAGTCTTGAAGAAATTCCAACAATGTTTAATGTTTGATTTCTTATGAAAACGATACAAACAATATAATGATCGTGAAGATTTGAATTGACCTGCATATCCATTTAACCATATCCAATGTTGATTGTATTCAATCCCATGGTCTTTCAAGGAATCATATTGTAAATCAAAACTATGTTGTACACAATGAGTATCATGTGTATGATCATCATTTATATTAAAGTGATATTTTTTAATGACATGTCGATTATCATCGGTGCTTTCTATTGTTGGAAAGTTGGTTGTCACTAATGTCAACAAATATTGGATTGATGTCAACTAATGTGATGGGTGTATTTGGAGAAGTATCTAAAATGGTCCCCTTGTGGCATAGCTCTAAGCATGGCCCTCACAGGAAGACACTTTGAAGAAGTCTACAAGAAACTCTTAAGCATGGTTAAGGATCCCCTAGTTGAATGAGGATTTAGGTCATGAAGGATGGTGTAAATGAAGGTAAATCACTCATGAATGGATAGTACTCAATGTACCTTTTCTGGTGATATGTGGAAAGCCACGTAGTTCCTCATGGTTAGGGAGATATGGCCTTGTAAATTTGGAAGCCCCAAAGAGTGGAAAAGAAGCCCCTAGTTTGTTATAAGTCTTGGTCAAAGGGGTAAAGTTGTTGTAACTAGAAAACCCTAGAAGCCCTAAATTAAGGAGACGAGTTACCTAGAACAAGTATATAAGCACCTCAAGGAGTCATTCATGAGTACACTTACACACTCCTTCATTGATTATCTATCTTATGAACTAGTGATATTTTTCTAAGGTTGTGACAGTATTTTTCTGAGGCAGCTAAGGAAGGTTGAAGGATAAAGTCTTGGGGTTGTAGCAAACCCTATTTTTTGAGGTATCTGCAAGTTGTAGATTAGAAGGGTGCAGATTTACGTGGAATGTAGTGAAGGAAAACACGGATATTTGTGGGATATAGAAGAGAAGGTTGTGTATATGGGAAAAGATAATGAAGGTTTGAATAGATGTTTGTACCAAGTCCATAGAGTCTGAAAGAAAGTTCATGTCAGCATTCTATAGGTTCAGGTCAGCTACAAATGTTATGGTATGGTTATTAGCTTGTTTTGATGCGTATATTTTCTTATGATGTTGTGAATTCTTGAGGCATTATTGGTATGGTTGGTCTTGTACTTGGATATGGTATATGTTGGTTAGTTGGTTGAGTGAGTAGCACTCTTGTGTATGGTACAACATTGATATGGTTTTTCTAGATCACAACCTTGAGTTGATTGTATATGGTTGAGAGATATTTGTGTTGTATGGTGATGTATGTATGAGGGGCATGCATAGGCTCTTTGAGATAATTCATTGATGATATGGTATAGATCTATATATGGTTGATGATATGGTATATGGAAAAAGTTGTACATGGTTGATGCTCTAGTTCATGATTCACTATTCATTTTTGATGTATCTTTTGGTTCATGATCGATGCATGAGATAGTATGTATATTGATATACATTGGATGCATGCTATGGTATAGGTATAGTTGGTTGATGAGAAAATACAAGTTGATGTGACAGCGACAGAGACAGAGTGACAGTGACAGAGACAATGACAGAGACAAAGTGACAGTGACAGTGATAGTGGAAATGACAGTGGCAGAGTTTGTGATAGAAAGAGTTAGTCTACATTTATATTACAGGGTGGTTGGACAAGGAAAGGAAAGGTGGTTGTATCCACCTTCTGGTTGTAGCCAGAGAACCTAGGGGGTTGTAGCCTCCTTCTTGTTGGAGCTAGAGAATCATGGAGTTGTAGCTTCCTTCAGGTTGGAGCTTGAGAATAGGGGGTTGGAGCCTCCTTCCAGTTGTAGTTGGAGAATCGGAAGTTGGTACTTCCAATGAATGTTTTCTTTTGATAAATATATAAGAAAAGCATTATGTGATTTTCTCCCATTTGGGTTTCCACGTAAATACTGGTTTACTGTGTATCTATTGTGATGTGATGTTGTTTATGATTATATTGTTGATGATATATTGAATGTTAATGATAAACTTTTGAATATTGTTGGAGAATAAATTGTGGTTAAAAGAATTATAATTGCTCATTATTGATTCACCCCCCCTCTTAGTAATCCAATAATTGGTATCATAATAGGTCCTTCAAAAAGAATTCTAACCATTGGAAGGAGATCATGGATTATGCTAGGATTGGGGTACCACAATTTGATGTTTAGAACTATGAATTATGCAGCAGATGAATGAAAACATATGTACAAGAATAGGGAATCGATGTTTGGCAAGCAGTAGTAGACAGATACAAAGCACCAACCACTCCCCTGAAAGACAAGGATGGAAATAAACTTGAAGACAATGATTCTAAAGATATAAATGTCGTCCTGAATGTTTTACTGAATTGGTATACACCAAGGTTGTGCACTGTGAATACGAAAAATAAATCTAGGACAAATTGAAAAATATCTACGAAGGAGATGCCAAAGTTAAAGGAGCCAAACTTCAAACATTTAGATTCAATTTAGAACAATTGAAGATGAAGGAAGATGAAAACATTTCCTCCTAATTTCTAAGAGTTGATGAGATAGTCAATGTCATCAAGGACTTGGGAGAACAAATGAAGGAAATAGTTATTGTTCAAAAGGTGTTGAGGTATCTACCTATGATATATGATCTGAATATTTCATCCCTGGAAGAGAGAGTATATCTATACACCTTGAGCATGGATGAGATGCACAAGATATTCACGTCTTACGAGATGAGGAAAGAGAAAGACAATCCAGTCATGAAGGAAGCAACATTTAAGGCATCAAAGAAGATAAAGAAGAAAGATAGACAGAAGGAAAATTCATATTGCAACTGCAGTGATGATTCAAAAGAATATGAAGAAGTGGTTAACTTCGTCAAAAGGTTGAAACCAGGAACTGGAAAATACAAAGGTAAGATTTCATTTATTTATTTTAATTGTGATGGTGTTGATTATTTTGCTAATAAATTCCCTCATAAGAAAAACAAAATAATTGAAGAAGAAGATGACCCTAAAAAGAAAAGGCAAATTCAAAAGGGTAGAAGAAATAGAAAGAAGTTTTTCAAGAAAATCCTTTGCACCAAGGAATACAATTCCTCATCAGACAACGAAGATGCCAGTGACAGTGATATAGAAAGGGTATTATTCATGGCAATAGAAGAATCCAATCAAGAAATCGCCAAGGAAGAATATGAAGAGGAATAAGTTGATTACAGAGAAGAGTTGTTGAGTGCCATAGAAGTTATCAAAAGAGAAAAGAAGAAAAGCAAGTCACTCCAGGAAGAACTAATGAAGAAAGAAGAATCTCAGAACTCCAGATAAGTCAAGAAGACAATCACAAAGATGAAACTCCAGGCAGAAGAAGACAAGATAATTAAATAAGAACTCAGAGGACAGTTAGAAGAAAGACACAGGACCATTGATGGCTTGGAAGCTAATATAGTCACTCTAAGAAAATATATTCAGAAGAAGGACATGAAGAAAAATAGCACCAAGATATTGGATAATATCATTAACAATAAAAGACCTTACTATGACAAATCTGGATTGGGATACAATCAGACACAGATA
Source organism: Picea engelmannii (assembly GCA_009831015.1). NCBI lineage: Eukaryota > Viridiplantae > Streptophyta > Pinopsida > Pinales > Pinaceae > Picea > Picea engelmannii. Next base: position 284,398 of record ML798885.1, read on the forward strand.
GAGAAAGGTTCAAGCTCCAAAAAAACAGAACAAGAAGCAGAACCAGGAAGCTATGCATAAGCTATCAAAGGTCCCTTGAAAGAAGAAGATGGGAAAACTCGAGGGGAAGATAATAGAAAAATTGCACCACTTAGAAGATTTAGAAGGTATGTTGACAATGTATGCTCAAAGCACAGAACATGGATTAAAGATATATTTCTGACATTGAAAAAGGAAAGAGATGGATCAGTTTCATTTGGGAATGACAACTCAGCTAGGATTATTGGAAAGAGAAAAATCAATCTCAGAAGTAAGGATTCCTGATCCATATGGATGTCGGTGGCCTCCCACATATTCCAACTAGCTCACTTTAGTATTTTCTAGTTTGGCATTTTTTTTCTAGCTTTTGGGTCCCCGACTTCTGGGGGTGTTTTGAGGCCCTAAACAACATTTTTAGGGCTTGCCACAGTCAAACTGTAAACGGAGTCAGAGTCTGAAGGAAACATGTGTAGTCTCAGATATACCTTTCCAACGGGATATTGTGCACCTAAAAAAGAGATCATATTTAAAAGTACGACCCTGGGAAGTTGATGTACTAACTTACCTCAACGGGGCCCACATGATTTTTTATGCTTCATCTCCTAGGGTTAGGTTTTTGGATGTCTAGGGTTTTGGAATTCCTGTTTATTGTAAAAATTCTTGGAGAGCCTCATTGTAACCATCTTCTTACAAATGAGCGCATCCATCACATCTCTTCTTAGAGATAAGCTGCCACCATTCTAGAAAGCTTGTTTTCAATTTGTATTTTACAGTTTTAGCATATTTCCTTATTGAATAGAAGTTAGTTTTATTGTATCTCTGTTATTTTTCCTTGTGCATTTGTGTTAAGAATAATAATAATATGTATTCATTTTGTTATGGTCATAAAATATGGATCAGTGGTATTAGATCGGTCTTCTCCTTTTCATTCTTAATGCATGTCCCCGATGAGGGAAGGGTACAAAGAATTGGGTCTCGATCTTGTTTATCTTGACGATAAAATCTCTCGCATACCAAAGAGACCTCTCATGGCAGGAGAAAATAAAGACGACGGGACAAGAGATCCTTTCAAAATGTTTCTCAAGGAAGCCCTCGTGCAACATAGGAATGAGATGATGGATAGATTGGTGCAAATCCTTCGATTGATACCAACAAGAAACACATCTTCCTCGAGCGGAGGTGTCTCCCCCCTTCAAGGTACAAATCAACTTTGATATTCCTACATTTGAAGGTCAGATAGACGCAAATGTTGTAGACAAATGGTTGAATCTACTAGAAGGGTATTTGTTTTGTCCATAACTTTTCAAATAGAGAAAATATTACTTTTGCGCACCTCAAATTCATTCCCCATGTCAAAGATTGGTGGGAAACTTTCTATGAGAAAAAGGAAATAGAGGAACCCTCATTACTTACAATCGTGGTCACCTGGGATTCCTTTAGGGATGCTATTAAGAAACAATACTACCCTGTTGAAAGTTATGACGACCTATATACAAAATGGACCACATTGCGGCATGAAAGAGACCAAGTAGTGCCAGAGTTCACAAATATCGTCCATACCTTGTGTACCAAGTTGGGTATCAAATATTTTGAGTGACATTTGGTGCTCAAGTATCATGGTGGTCTGCATAGATACATCCAGGCCGAAATGGATTTTATGTACATCTCATCCTTGGGTGCGGCCTATCGATATGTCATCAAAATTGAGCAGAATATTAAACAAAAGACGCGGAAATTTAGGCATGGGAACCCCTCACAGCAAAATAAGGGGAGCCCCAACCCACAGAAAAAAGGATAGAGAAAATATGGACAACCTCAATACAACCAGGCTAATTCGTAATCAAAGAATGATACCAGAAAGACAAATAAAGATATTGGGAAGTGGCGCGACTTCCATAAGAGCGCCTAGCATAACACTATTGATTTTCTCTCAAAGAAGTCATTGGTGGCTGAGGTGAAATCCTATGAATCAGATGCAGGTTCCGACTCTAAGTATGAACCAAAAAGGGGGAGACGGATCATTGACGTGGAACCCAGTGCCACCGTTTCTACCACCAAGATCCAGCCCAATGAAAGAGATGAGCTAGAGGAAGGAGAGTGCCTCTTTCATTCACAAATGTGGGTGAAAGGCACCCTGTTGCACTTCATCACTAATAGTGATAGCCAAAATAACCTCATCTCAGTAGAGGTCGTCAAGCGGCTAGCCCTGCCAACAATGCCACACCTGCATCCCTACACCATTGGATGGCTTCACTAAGGAAGTGATCTTCATGTCAGCCAACAGTGTCGCCTATCATAGAGCACCAAGCCCTTAAAAGATGAGGTATTGAGTGATGTTTTGCCTCTTGAAGTTTGTAATGTTCTTTTGGAGCAACCTTATTTATGGAAATGTCATGTTATATATGAGTCTAGGCCTCATAGTGTTATTATTACTTTGGACAGGAAATTGTACAGGATACCCGAGGCAGTCCCACCTAGTGTTATTTCCTTGATGTCTACCAAGAAATGAAAGAAGGTCATCTCTCATACTCGAAAGATTGTCTGCTTCATGATTCTCTCTCAGAGTGAGAAAAATATTGTAGCCATATCCAGGGCCTTCGTAGTTGACCTCTCCACATAGCAGAAGAAAGTGGATAAGGTCATGGAAGAATACATAGATATCTTCTCCTCACCTACCGGGGTACCTCTGCACTGTCAGGTCAATCAACCCATCGATATGACCCCCAGTGCACCGCTACCCAATGGGTCAGTCTATTGTCTCTCTCTATTAGAGAATGAGGAGATCAAGCGATAGATCCAAGAACTACTCGACAAGGGGCACATCCATCCCATCTCATCGCCTTGTGCGATCCCAATCATGTTTGTGTAGAAGAAAGATGAGACATGGTGACTCTGCATTGATTACCAGGTGTTGGGCTCGAGATATGATCTTCATGACGTTATTATACACTTTTTTCCATATGTATATATGCGTTTTTATCTTTCAAAGGAGATTTTTGAAGAATTTTATGGTAAAATGATACAATCAGCATGAGGTACGTATAATTCGTGTTTTGTGATTCAATCAAGTTTAATTTATCATATTTTATGGTTTCCAAGAGTTAATTCATGTTTTTTGTTGTTACAGGGAAAAACGCACCATGTTTCTTGGTCCAGCACTTGTTTTGGCACTTGATCCGACACTTGTTCCTGTACTTGATCCGGCACTCATTCCAGCACCTAGTATTGCACAAAAACGCAAGGAAATTTGGTGGTTATGGTATTGGCGGCCAGTGGTGGACAAATCGAGCACATGAGTTTTTTTTGTCATCGCCCCCTCCAGCTACTAAGCTCAAGACAACTCGATTTCAATTGTCCAAAGAGGGCGCTTATTGGGTTCCTTTGTTTTGTTAGTTATTGATGCATTTAATGTAATTTGTTGAATTTAGAGGTGGTTTGACCCTCCTGTGGTCAACCACCTGGGTTGTAAGCTTATAAATACTACCAGGATGCTCATTATATTGTTAAGAAAGTAGAATAGCCATCAGATTGGAGATAAATTCGTTATACTCTGTTTTTCATTTTTCACATTGCCAGAATAGTGCCATAACTGTGTTTTTCACTTTCATGGTGAATTCATCCTGCTCAAGTTCGTGGTGTGATTGTAGAGGGTAGCCACAACTTGTCGGGGGGCCCACCAGCAGTCTGGTGATGATCAGTGTGTTGTTTATACATTTCATAATTTAAATTGTCTTTTATTTCCTGTACATGCATGTTTTATGTTTTAATTAGCTAGCTGTGATTTAATTGTTTTAGTGTTCTTTTGCAGATTAGTGTGATGGATTATGTTAGCATGAATTAGTTTTTTAGGCTAGGAATAGACTTGCAAGTCTCTACACTAACTCCATATGCATCTAGATATCATATTACACTTTTATTTATTTTCTTACAGTCAAGTTTAAAACAGAGTTGTTTTTAGAATAAAACGGAGTTATATTTGGGTTTCATTTGACAGGGATATTTGATGGATAGATAGAATTAGTTCCAGTTTCTAGTCATAGCTTGCTTACTTCAGTTTATATAGATTTCATTTAATTAGTTGTTGGTTAAACTAGATTGTCAATTTACTTTTTAATATCATGCTTTAAATCTATGTTTTTAATTATTTCTTTATTTTAGTTTGAATGGCTAGAATAGACATAGTGTAGTTTTATTTCCCACAATTTCCTTTCATAGATTAAAATGCAATTAAATTCCTTAGTTAGATAATGATGATCTTGTTGTGATGTTGATGGTTTGTACATGAATATGCAAGGTATTTAACATTACTTTTATCATGGCTAAGTTTTCATTGGATTGTTTACTTCACACCTTTCATTTTGCCATTGAAATTAGTATTGAGCTTATACCATTAGAACTRTCCTTTGTTGTYAARTGTCATCGAGATATYATYCGTCACCACSRAAGGCATTCACACAACCASCARCATYASATTTGAGTGTTTCATAGRTTAAAGWTAGTTTCTTGCTTTCRTARRTTAGAARAGATAGTTTCTTGTTTTCATAAGTTTAGTTGRTAGTCTTTCTTGCTTTCAATAGAATAGATTTCCTTTCATGCATTGCATTGAGYATTTAAAYTTCCTTTCAYGCAAGAGAAAYAKTTTTGCATTAGGCATTTAGTTCACTTGCCTCTTAGGCTAGGTAGTTGTTCAATGAGAAGTCTTTGCTTACTTGTCTTTTGCTTTATGCTTTTGCTTGCTTGTCTATTTGCTTTAATAGGTTAGTTAGGTGCTTTTGCTTGCTTGTTTATTTTCTTTAATAGGTTAGTTAGGTGTTTTTACTTGCTTGTCTATTTTCTTTAATAGGTTAGATAATTGATTTTACTTACTTGATTATTTATTTGCTTTCATAGGGTAGTTTCTCATTGAATGTAGGTTGGCAAGTTAAAGGTAGTTTGCTTCATAGGGTAGTTTCTCATTGAATGTAGGTTGGCAAGTTAAAGGTAGTTTGCTTTCATCATTTGCTTAGTATGCTTAGTAGTTTACCTTTGCTTACTATCATGGAATATTTTTCTTTACATAGAGTTTTAATTCGCTTTCTTAGGAACTATCCATCAGTCCTTGGCCAAAAAGTACTTAGGTTACGTAGTTTCAATTTGCTTAGTAGGGTTTTTTCATTAGATAGGTTTGCTTGAGTATATTATCCCTAGATAGTTGCTTTCTGTAGTTAGACTATACTCCTACCAACCTTTTTACCTTTGGAATATATTTTGATACAACTCTAAGTTTACTTACCCCGAGTTGACAATTTAATTGAGGGTAGTTTAGTGTCTTTTTTAGTACATATAAAACACCTAGCATTTTGGCACCATTGCCTGGGAGTTGTCTTAAGGTAAGAAGTAATTAGGAATTAGATCATCCTTAGACCTTAGAATTAGTTTGGTAGTGGGGGAACTTTAAGACGAGAGGTAAGAACCTATGCATCTGCTATAGCAAGTTCCCCCAAACCTAATAGTAGTTTTTCTTTTTGTTTTCTTTCATGAATAGACCTAGGAATCAAATGGTAGCTTTTTCTTTTTGTTTTTGCCTTCTTTCATGAATAGGCCTAGAGACCCACAAGGTAGATACATTAAATCAAAATCATACCTTTCAACCAAGGTTCCTTCCGAACGCTTTGGGGGGAGGAACGTTCCGCTTATAAAATCCGCAGGCCGATACCAAAAAACAGGAGCTAGCTCGACTCAAAGAGATAAAATAGTCTATGAAGGGACTAACACAAGGATCACTATAGAACAAGAAATTGAAGCATCAATCATTTAGGACAGGAGGCAATACCACTCAAGCCTTCCACAGGACCAAACAATACAACCTTTTCTTTTACACCACCACCAGGGGACTCTAATTTTAAAGACATCATAGACCCTGAACAGGTGAATATTTTGTTTGGTAGCTCAACCAATGTAATTATCTCTCAAATTGACACGGAAACTTTGGCACCGATAATCTCAACTGGATCGAGTAGAGTCCCAGACATCCAATCAGTAGGAAGACCTTTTCATCGAGGGGAAACCTTGTTCTCTTCAAAGATAAAACCACTTAGGTACTCTCTTTTTGGAAACCAAGCAAATATGGGTGATCAGGAGGACCATAACAATGTCATACATGGAGAGGAAGAAGAAACTGGAAACCAAACTGAAACTAACTTTGGGTTTTCGATTTTAGACACCACTCTGAATGTCAACATGAATAATATTCCTCTCTCAGCACTGCCTACCTTTTATGGTAAAAACAGTGAAAATCCATACACCTTCCTATTTGAATTTGATATCGTGTGTAGGAGCTACAACTATGTACAAGATGCCCAGAAATTAAAACTCTTTCTTGCCACCCTCAAAGACTCTTCATTAATATGGTTCATGGGGTTGGGAGAATCCAGTATTAGGTATTGGGAATCCATGAAAGACATCTTTCTTAAGAAGTACCAAGACTACTACAAGACCAAAGAATCTTGTAATGACATCTTTAAAGTCCAACAGTTAGAAGACGAGACCCTTGAAGACTATATGGAAAGATTTGGTTATATCTCCTATAAGTCAAAATACAATGACCTCCAGAGGATGTAGTTAGGGCTCTTTTCCTTAAGGGAATTTTAGAAGAATATTTAGAGATGCTTAACCTGATGGCATCAGGTGATATTTCTCATAAACCATTTGTTGAAATATGTGAAATGTGTAAAAACTACTCAAGGAGTAGAGCCAAAATAGGGAAGAATGTTCGGGACCCTTACAATAGAAATTTAAAACCAGTTATTTCAGGTGGTATCATGAGAGCAGAGATAGGGAACCTTTTAGAAACCTTTAAGACTGACATCTTAAGCACAATAGGTTCCCAGTTGGATACCCTTAAACTCAAAAAGAAATAGGAGGAGGAAAATGCAGCAATGAGCATATATTGCCCAAGATGCAAGAGGAAGCATTCCTCGAGGGAGTTCCCATTAGATAACATTTCAGTTTGTGGCTTATGTACAGAAGACCATGTGACTAAAAAATGTCCATCATTGTCCATTTTATTAGCCATCTATAGGAGTGGAGATCCTAGGGAGTATTCTTATGAAACTAGGAGGCCATGGCAGCCTAGGAATCAACCCACATACCCGGATCTACAGTCCCAAGTTGCACCCTATTATCAACAACAACAGTGTAACTCACCAGGTTGGAAAAACTGGTCTACTCAGTACTAACATCCTTGGATTCAAGGATGGAGGGGAGGACACAACCAAGGAAACCCTCAAGATCCACCTATCCCTATGTACAACCATCCTTATCCGCAATTCTCATCAAACACTCTGTAGCTTTTGTTGGGTTTTGTTCCACCACCTTTACCTCCTATCCCACAACAACAACTGCTCCAATTTCAAAATGAAATCTCCCCAAAACTAACACTATTATCAGTACAGCCAGTTCCAAATCCCAATAATAATCCCCCTCAACCTCTTAACAATGTTGATATGCATGCCTTCCCGACATATGTCATTACTCTTGTTCCATTACAAGAAATGCAACTAAGATAGGGAAAAGTTCTAGACAGGCAGAGACCTTCAGTAGTCATCCAGAAAGAAGAAGAAGAAGAAACCACCCAACAACCCACGGATGACACTAGGTGGGAAGATGTTATTATCCTGAAGAATGAAGAACCCAAGCTTTCCCAAAATGAACCTTCACAAATTACGAAGGTCCCTCCTTATCTAGACTGACTGGTAATCGAGAAACCTACCACCCGACTAGAATTTGACATTTTGAATGAAATGAAAAATATTTGTGTCAAAATTCCCCTACTTCAAGCCATCAAAAACATTCCAATCTATAGTAAGGTAGTCAAAGAATTGTGTATCAAGAATCCAGGTAGGAAGAAAAAGGACCCTCCTACAGTACATTTGGTAGGAGGATTCTGTAAGTACATATCAAAGCAGCCAAAGCTAGCAAAGTATGGGAATCCAGGAAACCCCGTAGTAACTATAACCATTAAGGAGGTCTCCATCGGAAACACTCTCATATACCTAGGGGTAGCCATCAATGTTATGACCGCCACTACCTTGGAACGATTACAGTTACAACCTCTTCTTTGGCCTACCCCAACCATTTTTGAATTAGCATATAAGACTAGGGTTACACCTGAAGGTTATTTTAGATGATATCATGGTTACTTTAGCCTCATGGGAGTACCCCATAGATTTTCTTGTTATTTATTCAAAGGATCCTGCCCGAGGCCATCCTGTTATTTTGGGAAGACCTTGGCTAGCCACAGCCAATGCATTTATTGGTTGTAGAGAAGGGGAAATGACCATCTCAAATGGTCTCTCTATCCAGAAGCTCACCATTTACCCTCCAGCTCAACCTATTATGGAGAATATATGGTGGCTTGAATGTCCATATGAGAATGAAGACTGGGAAGAACCTGTATTTCCTAGTGACCATGCAAGGGCACTTCAGGAGCATACACCAAAAAATGTGCTAAACCAATTAATTTATGCTATTACATGTGTGGATTTTCCACAGTCTTTTCCCCAATTTACGTACATGTTTGGGGAAGAATTTCAAGAAAAATTAGTTCCATCTGTTTTGTCTTCGACATCTTTTATTTTTGAAATAGATGAGTTTGCCATGTCTTATACTATGCCCTATGAGATTAGTCCAGGGAAATTTTTACATATAAATTTTGGGATAGATACAGACCAACATAAACAGTTAGTAGATATCCTTAAAGAACAATCAGGAGCATTTTCCTGGGAATACACTGACATGAAGGGTATACACCCTGACACATGCATCCATCATATATACACCTAGGGGGAAGTGACACTTGTTAGGCAACCCCAGAGAAGGATGAACCCATCACTCAAATACATAGTCAAGGAGGAAATCCAAAAGTTGTTAAATGTCGAATTTATAGATCCCATCTTCGACGGTAAGTGGGTATCCCCGCTAGTAGTGGTTCCAAAAAAAGTGACCGGGAAATGGATAATTTGTGTTGACTTCCGGGAACTCAATAAGGCCACTTTGAAAGACTACTTTCCTCTTCCTTTCATTGACCAAGTTCTAGATACCTTGTCCGGAAAGAAGTATTTCTCCTTTCTAGATGGGTATAGTGGGTACAACCAGATTCTTATAGCACCAGAGGACTAGGACAAGACTACCTTTACTTGTCCTTAGGGAACCTATGCCTATAGGGTCTTACCATTGGGATTGTGTAATGATCCTGCCACATTTCAACAAGTAGTATTAGGGATATTTTCCGATCTTATTCATGAGTGTGTGGAGGTCTACATGGATGAATTCACAGTTTATGGCAACACTTACCAGGAAGCCTTAGACAACTTAGAAAAAGTCCTCATCATATGCCAGGAAATGAACCTATCCCTAAGTCATGAAAAATGCAAAATGTTGCTAACTGAAGGAGTGATTCTAGGACATCATGTTTCATCTGAAGGAATAAAAGTCGATCCTACAAATATTGAAGTCATTATTAGACTTCCACCCCCCAAGACTCAGAAAGAGGTGAGAATCTTTCTTGGACATACCGGATATTACCGACAGTTTATTGAAAATTTTACAAAGATTGTTGCACCTATGTTTGGATTATTGATAAAAGATGTTGATTTTGTTTGGACTGAGCATTGTCAAACTACCTTTGAAACCCTGAAAGCCAAGTTGTCTGTGGCACCAATTCTTAGAGGGCCCAATTGGACTCTCCCATTTCATATATCCATTGATGCCTTCGACACCACAATAGGAGGGGTATTAGGGAAGAAAGAAGACCAGCAGTCCTATGYCATTTATTTTGTAAGCAAGAACTTGTCCCCTKCCGAGTTGAMCTACACAATCAYTGAGAAAGAKTTCTTGGTATTTGTTCATGATATTAACAAGTTTCRTCATTACATTACAGGTTATGAAGTATTTGTACACACTAATCATTCTKCCATTAGGTTCCTCATGAATAAACCTATAACTAATGGCCGAGTGACTAGGTGGCTCTTGTTATTACAAGAATTTAATATTATTGTTCTTGACTGACCTGGAAAGGATAATGTAGTAGCTGACTTTCTTTCYCGAATAAAGAATGAGGATGATGACATCCCTGTAGATGATAGTTTCCCAGATGAGCATCTTTTTTCCCTTTCTATCAATACCCCATGGTTTGCAGATATGGAAAACTATCTGGCTACTAGGAAGTTACCATCTCATTTKTCACCTCATGAAAAGAGGAAAATTATTACACAGAGTGCTAATTACTCATGGGTTGGTCATGATCTTTTTCACACAGGTCCTAATTTGATTATTCATAAATGTGTTCGAGAGGACGAGGTCCCTGAAATACTGTGAAGTTGTCATGATGGACCATGTGGTGGTCATTTCTCTGACAAACACACAGCATATAAGGTATTACATTCAGGTTACTATTGGCCTAGCATTTTCAAATATGCTGCCAAGTATGTGAGAAGTTGTGATAATTTCCAAAGGATAGGTAGACCTACATCATGTGAGGAAATGCCTTTGCAGGCCCAAGTTATGATAGAACCCTTCGAAAAATGGGCCCTCAACTTTGTAGGAACAATTTCACCCATGTCTCGTAAGAAGAATTATATCTTGGTTTGTATGGACTATGTCACCAAATGGGTAGAGGCAAAATCCCTATTTAGGGCCACAAAGAAGTCTATTGTCAAATTCATCTATGAAGACATCTTTACCCGCTTCGGTGTCCCTCGTGAAATTGTTACCGACCAAGGAACTCAATTCACTTCCAAGCTAATGAAAGAGCTAACAGAGAAATATGGGATTAAACATTGTAAATCTTCTCCATACCACCCGCAAGCCAATGGTTAGGTAGAATCCACAAACAAAGTTTTGGAAACCATCTTGACCAAGACTGTTCAGTTACATCACCACGATTTGGCTGATAGGCTCCCGGAGGCTTTGTGGGCATACCGAACTACCTGTATAAATACCACTGGGCATACCCCTTATGAGATAGTGTACGGGAAACAAGTACTTTTACCAATAGAATTCCAAGTAAGGACCTTTCTTATTTCCGCAGAGTTAGGATTGAACCTGGATGAGGCTCAAAAGAAACGAGCCTACAACTAAATGAGTTGGATGAAATCAAGCAAGATGCCATCCAACGGATGATATTAGTCCAAAACCAGAGGAGCAAGTGGCATGACAAGCTTATTAAAAAGAAACACTTCCAGCCTGGTGATTGGGCCCTGTTATTTGATTCCCGGTTCAAAACCTTCAAAGGAAAACCTACCACCCGTTGGTTGGGCCCTTACGAGGTAGACACTGTATATGACAATGGAGTTGTAAAAATTAAAACAATTGATGATGGACAAATTTCCTTTGTGGTAAATGGACACTGACTTAAGTTTTATCATAAGCCCATTTCCAGAGAAGATTTTCTACAGGTCATTTCAGCTGACAAGGCACTGGCCTTAGTATATGGGGAAGTCCCCCCTTATTCTTGAAACATTTTCTGAGTTTCCTATTGTATATATGTAAATAGTTTTTGTATTTTGTTAATAAGGCAATTCTAGATATTTCTGTAAGTAATTATTTCACCAGGAGTACACAGTTTCAAGGATCTTTCATCAAAACATTGTTATACTTGAATTTTGTTTCTGCTAAAGGATCAAATGAATAGTGACTTACTGTAATTAGCCATGTTTTTTCAAAATCATCATTTTTAAGGCATTCTAAAGCAGTTGTTCTTGAAACTCTTCACCATTGTATAAGGAAGTGATACCATAACTATCAAGCCTAGAGGTCTCTCGTACAGTTTTTCCAAGAAACCTGAGTAAGTAAGTCAAGTGTCTTTATCAAAGAGTAGCAAGGAATTCTAATTAGCAGTTAGTCATGGAAACATCACAATAATTACAAAAGAAGAAAGTGATTTGAGCCTAGAGATACCTTTTTGTTCTTTCTCGATGGTACCATCCACTACACACTAAATAGCTTGATTATATCATATATTTAGATAGGTCGTGTTCACTTAAGTACCCCTTACATCAGGACAACCACTAAACAATACAACGGAACATCATCTTCTAACATAAATACCATACCAATTAAAAAGCAAAAGAAAGAAAAAGTTGTTTCAGAGTTGTTCCCCCATCTTCTTGCATAAGCAATCTTATACTAATATCTTAAAGGATGGAGGGCCAGTCTCTGAGGGTTTAAGAGGCTAACCCGCCAGGATACTAAACAGGTCTACTAGCAGCGGGTACCAGCCTGTGGTATGACTAGGTAAACCCGCCGGAGTACTGAACATGCTTGCTGGCAGCAGGGCATTCTACCTAGTGAGGATGATGATCTGACAAAAATAAATAATAAATCTAAACTTTCCCTGATGTACGGCATTACTTACAGAAAAAGATGACATGAAGTATGTGTGGTTTAGCTAAGGTTAATGAATCTCATCAATTTTCCATTGGGAAATGACTCTAAGACTATCTTGAAACTCTCTTGCCTACCTCTTCTTATATATATATATATATATATATATATAATATATATATATATAGGATCTCTTATCCTATAGGTGGGGCCATATCCTAACTATCTCGTCGGACCAATCTGTGAAATTTCATCTTTACACTTCACATACTGTAAATCTTTGGCTATTGGGGGATACTGACTAGTTTCCTATACTTTTGATTGTGAGGTGTCACAATACTTAGGTGTGGGGGAGGGGTTCATGAGCTGACAAATGATTATTGCCTAGAGAAATGAGTCCTTGCAAGAATTTTTGTATTATTACCATGATACAGATTATTACATTGATAGTCATGTTATTTTTAAATGCTTAACTCCTATGTGATATACATTACTGAACTCATGCTTAATAGACCATTATTTATTGGTTATCTTCCATTACAAGTTGCATACTATAGGTTTGACAATACATGTTTTTTTAACCCGTTCATTATAGGTTTTGACACTATATGTCATATACAAGAAGAATGAGTAAGTATGGAGCACTCTGCCTCTGCTCATTAACCATTATGGTTGTCAAAAATACTTCAAAATTTCAGGTTGTCCATTAAAAGAGGCGAAAGTGCACTTAACACAAGGGTACCGGATGAAGTACCAGATGAGGTGCCAAATGAGGTGTTGGATGCAATGTCATTTAAAGTGTCGTTTGAGGTGCCATTGCATTGCATACCAGTAACTGTCCTAGATTCCAAGGAACTAGAATTCAATTACATTTAATTAAATTTGTTACAGGCATTGATTAAAAGATGCCTCATATGGTTATGATCAAATGTCCAAGTCAAAAGACTTGGACATTGATCTAAGTACGCACCACTCCATTTCTCCCAAGCTTGCCATCAAATTCGAATCTCCCACACATGGCAGCTCGTGCACACATGTGGGCAACGTCCTCCACCATAAGAGCATCCAAAATCGGGTTGGACACTCTATTGTTTCATTTTCCCTTGCCATTTTATCTTCCTTGTTTTAAGGAACTGCGCCCAACCTCTGTCGAATTCTCCCTCTGTTCTAATCACACCTAGACTGTGTTAAACCCGTGCCATTTATTGGCCTGTTTGCACCCTTGCTTGGTAAAATTTTCCCTATGTTCCAATTGCACTCAAATCGTGCCTAATGTGTGTCTCTGTGTGGCTCAATTACTCCCTTTCTTAGTGAATTCAAACCTTGTCACAATGCCCAAGCGATACGAACCCTCCTCCTATGCAGATTTGTTTGCCATCCCAGAATTCACACAGTGTAGGGAAGTGTTATTGCATGTTGGCTGGGGTCCATTTCTGTCGATTTTGCAAGGCCATGATGACGGTATTTCTATGCAATTTGCAATTGGTTTTGATGGTAGGATAGCACATGTAGGGTCTCTCGATTTTGGAGTCACGGAAGAGTCAATTGCCACTGCAACAAAACTTCCAAGAATGGGAGACAGGTGGTTCAAGAATCATCAATTGCCGCACTCAAGTTACAACAGGGTGTTTAAGCCCAAATTCGAGAGAATTTCAGGAGCCAAAGGGTATGCTAAGGAGTGGATAAAGCCAGAATTGGTCAATCCCCTTATCGTCATCACACGGTTAATTACATGTGAAGGTAGATACTCCACCTTCAAAGCTTGTCACTTTAGATTGCTGGCTCATTTTGTGTTCAATAAACCTTTGAACTTTCCCTTTTATTTTCTCAAAAGCTTGGAGAAAATGTCCTCTCAAGTGAGGAAAAATGTGACCAACCCCCACAATAGTCTCTTCCACCATGGTTTGATCAAACTCCTCATTCTTACTGAACTAGAGAAGCAGGGGAAAAGTTGGGATTCCTTTATCTACCAATTTGCAAATCCTCACTTGACAGTTAAGACCGGAAAAAATCCACTTAGCCTAAAAACTATCTCTCCATCCAAGCCTCACTCTCCAAAAACTCCAAACTCCCTTGCACAAACTCCCTCTTTTTTGGAACAATACCAAAATCTTGTTGATATTCCTACTTCTTCATCGGGGAAGAAGACCAAGAACAAAGACCAAAAGAAGCCTATTGTTGACCCCCCAATGCCTTCATTTTCTATTGATCCTACACCTAAGAATCCCCAAGAAGTAATGCAGCAAGACTTTCCCATCATTCCCACAAACAAGAGAGGAGCCAACCGATTTGGTAAGGGACCCTTTCGGAAGAGTACTCGAAACATAAGAACCAAGCCTTATGCCAAGCCTCCACCTACTTCAGATCCTATCCAAGTATCCTCCGACCTTGAGATCCCTCATAAGCAACCTAGAGAAGTCTCTGCGATGGATTAGAGCCACTAAGGAAAACGAAATCAGAACCTACCTCACATTTTCGATCTCCCATCACACCTACTTCACCCATGCCCACTCTTGATCCTAAATTTGATAAACTGACCACATCTCTCAAAGGACCTAAGCCTTCCTCGGAGATCATTGATTTTGCCCCAACTATATAGGAGCTACAAAGGGAAAACCATCAGTTCTCAAACAATTAGAAGAGAGGAAGACAATAGATGCACACCTTCATCATGACAATGCAGTCCTTTAGGCAAAAGTTAACTCCCTTCAGTGGTTGGTCGATGGGATGACCCAATCTAACCACAACTTAAGAGCACAATTAAAGCAACATAAGAGGCACAAGGCTAAGCCTACACAGCAAGAAGGAGAGGCTTCTAAAGCCGACCCTCCTTAGCAAGCCTAGTTCCGAGGGATGACTTCTTTTTGTTTGCAGTGGGACCTGTAAAATCGTCGGTGTGGAGGTATGTTGGGCTCGAGATATGATCATCTTCATGATGTTATTATACACTTTTTTCCATATGTATATATGCGTTTTTATCTTTCAAAGGAGATTTTTGAAGAATTTTATGGTAAAATGATACAATCGGCACGAGGTACGTATAATTCATGTTTTGTGATTCAATCAAGTTTAATTTATCATATTTTATGGTTTCCAAGAGTTAATTCATGTTTTTTTCTTGTTACAGGGAAAAATGCACCATGTTTCTTGGTCTGGCACTTGATCCGGCACTTGTTCCGGTATTTGATCCGGCACTCGTTCTAGCACCCAGTATTGCACAAAAACGCAAGGCAAGTTGGCGGTTATGGTATTGGCAGATAGTGGTGGAAAAATCAAGCACATGGGTTTTGTTTGTCATTGCCCCCTCCAGCTACTAAGCTCAAGACAACACAATTTCAGTTGTCCAAAGAGGGCGTTTATTGGGTTCCTCTGTTTTGTTAGTTATTGATGCATTTAATGTAATTTGTCAAATTTAGAGGTGGTTCGACCCTCCTATGGTCGACCACCTGTGTTGTAAGCTTATAAATACTACCGGTATTCTCATTAGATTGTTAAGAAAGTAGAATAGCCATGATATTGGAGATAAATTCATTATACTCTGTTTTTCATTTTTCACATTGCCAGAATAGTGTCATAACTGTGTTTTTTACTTTCATGGTGAATTCAGCCTGCTAAAGTTCGTGGTGTGCTTATAGAGGGTAGCCACAACTTGTTGGGGGGCCCACCAGCAGTCTGGTGATGATCAGTGTATTGTTTATACATTTCATAATTTAAATTGTCTTTTATTTCCTGTACATGTATGTTTTATGTTTTAATTAGCTAGTTGTGATTTAATTGTTTTATTGTTCTTTTGCAGGTTAGTGTGATGGATTATGTTAGCATGAATTAGTTTTGTAGGCTAGGAATAGACTTTCAAGTCTCTACACTAACTCCATATGTGTCTAGATATCAAATTACACTTTTATTTTTTTTCTTACAGTCAAGTTTAAAACAGAGTTGTTTTTAGAATAAAACAGAGTTCTATTTGGGTTTCATTTGACAGGGATCTTTGATGGATAGATAGAATTAGTTCCAATTTATAGTCATAGCTTGCTTACTTCAATTTATATAGATTTCATTTAATTAGTTGTTGGTTAAACTAGATTGTCAATTTATTTTTTAATATCATGGTTTAATTTTTTGTTTTTAATTATTTCTTTATTTTAGTTTGAATGGCTAGAATAGACATAGTGTAGTTTTATTTCCCGCAATTTCCTTTCATAGATTAAAATGAAATTAAATTCCTTAGTTAGATAATGATGATCTCGTTGTGATGTTGATGGTTTGTACATGAATATGCAGGGTATTTAACATTACTTTTATCATGGCTAAGTTTTCATTGGACTGTTTACTTCACACCTTTAATTTTTCCATTGAAATTAGTATTGAGCTTATACCATTAGAACTATCCTTTGTTGTCAAATTTCATCGAGATATTATCCGTCACCACCGAAGGCATTCACACAACCAACAGCATTAGATTTGATTGTTTCATAGGTTAAAGTTAGTTTCTTGCTTTCATAAGTTAGAAAAGATAGTTTCTTGTTTTCATAAGTTTAGTTGATAGTCTTTCTTGCTTTCAATAGAATAGATTTCCTTTCATGCATTTCATTGAGCATTTAAATTTCCTTTCACGCAAGAGAAATAGTTTTGCATTAGGCATTTAGTTCACTTGCCTCTTAGGCTAGGTAGTTGTTCAATGAGAAGTCTTTGCTTACTTGTCTTTTGCTTTATGTTTTTGCTTACTTGTCTATTTTCTTTAATAGGTTAGTTAGGTGCTTTTTCTTGCTTGTTTATTTGCTTTAATAGGTTAGTTAGGTGTTTTTTCTTGCTTGTCTATTTTCTTTAATATGTTAGATAGTTTATTTTACTTACTTGCTTATTTATTTGCTTTCGTAGGGTAGTTTCTCATTGAATGTAGGTTGGCAAGTTAAAGGTAGTTTTCTTTCATCATTTGCTTAGTATGCTTAGTAGTTTACCTTTTCTTACTGTCATGAACTAGTTTTCTTTACATAGAGTTTTCATTCGCTTTATTAGGAACTATCCATCATTCCTTGGCCCAAAAGTACTTAGGTTACCTAGTTTCAATTTTCTTAGTAGGGTTTGTTCATTAGATAGGTTTGCTTGAGTAGATTATCCCTAGATAGTTTCTTTTCGTAGTTAGACTATACTCCTACCAACCTTTTTACCTTTGGCATATATTTTGCTACAACTCTAAGTTTATTTACCCCAGGTTGACAATTTAATTGAGGGCAGTTTAGTGTCTTTTTTAATACATATAAAACACCTAACACCAGGCCCTAAATAAAATCACAGTCAGAAACCGGTACCTGATTCCCCGAATCGACGATCTCCTTGACTAGCTCAAGGGGGGCAAATACTTCAGTAAGATTGATCTGAAGTATGGATACCACCAGGTCCCAATAGAACAGAAAAATATATGGAAGATTGCCTTCCATTCAAAAGAAGGTATTTTTGAATGGTTGGTCATGCCCTTTGGTTTGACAAATTCTCCAACAAATTTCACAAGGATGATGGACGATATCATGTGACCTTTCACCAATACGTTTTTAGTGGTGTATCTGGGTGACATCCTCATATGTATCAAGACTTGGGAAGAACACTTGTAGCATATTCAAGAGGTTTTTCACACCCTGCGGTAGCACAAGCTATATGCCAACTTGGAAAAATTCTCCTCCATCATGGACAAGGTCCAGTACCTAGGCTACATCATTTATCAACATGGTTTGCATGTGGATCCATCCAAGATCTAGGTCATCTATGACTAACCAGCCTCAACCACACTCATTGAGCTTCAGATCTTCTTGGGCCTTGCCAATTTCTATCGTAAGTTCATGTTATCATTCTCCCATATCGCATGGGCCCTCATCCAAGTAACCAAGGGTGATGGTAAGGAAACATTTGTGTGGGGCATGTCCCAACAGCAATAATTTGATTATTTGAAGCAACGCTTGTTCTCAGCCCCAATACTTTCATTACCGGACCTGCGGCATCCTTTTGAGATTGAGACATATACTTCAGACTATGCTCTGGGCATAGTTCTCACTCAGCACGGCCACCCCGTGGCCTATCATAGTTAGACACTATCAAATTTCGTCCATAAGTACCCTACTTACAATAAATAAATGTACTCCATTGTGCAATCCTGCCACTAGTGGAGACATTACATTCTTGGGAAAGAGACAGTGATCCACATTGATCATAAGCCACTGCATTTCATGCAGACACAAGGAAAATTGCAGAATGACTGCCATCAAAATTGGTCCACATACTTGCAGCAGTTCCACCTCAACATCAAGTATAAAATAGGAAGTACCAACCGATTCGTTGATTGCCTTAGTCAACCTCCAGTCGTGGCACTCACCATGGTGCTCGACTCTTACGGCCATGATACCTCTGGATGGCCCCACCTCTATGCGAAAAAACCTGAATTCACCACCACCTACCAAATGTTGGGCGAAAACTTAGTTGTCGCTAATTTCCATCTTCAAGATGGGTTGTTGTGCCATCTGGGACATCTATGTGTTCCATCAAGTGAGTGAGAAAATATTATTTGGGAAGCCCAAAACATTTAGGTGGTAGGACACTTCGGCGTCAAAATGACAGTGGCAGTGTTGCAGAAACATTTCTACTGGTCGAAACTTTGACAAGATGTCAACAAGCATATCAGGTCCTGCACTGCCTGCACTATTTCCAAACCGACCACTAAGAAATAGGGCATGTACACCCATCTTCCTACCCCTCATAGGCCATGGGAATCCATCTCAATGGACTATATGTCGGGCCTTCCTTCCACCAAGAGGATAAATGACTATGTTTTTGTGGTTGTTGATCACTTTTCCAAGATGTCGATTATGGTTGCCTACAAGAAGAGCATCACAACAGAGGCCACTACCAAGATCTTCTTTGAACGAGTCTAGGTACATTTTGGAATCCCAACAACCATTATCTCAGATAGGGACAGTTGGTTCCTTAGCACATTCTGGTCAAGCCTTTGGTCACTGTTGGACACCAAGCTCACCAAATCCATTGTCTTTCACCCCCAAACAAATGGTCAAACAGAGGTCGCCAATTGAATGATCATGCATATCCTATGCATGTACAATTCCAATAACCCCTTCACATGAGATGAGATTATTCCCTATGTTCATCATAACTGCAACCGATCCCTACATAGCTCAACCGACCACAAATCCTTTCATGTGGGGTTAGGATTCCAACCATTGGGTCCCATGGATGTTGCACTACCCCTTGCGGCCACCCCGACCGAATCGTCACCTGTTCCAACTGAAGATGACAAAGCCACCTAGTTCATTGAGAATATCCAGCACATCCACCAACAGGTTCGGGATGTTTTACAGAAGTCCAATGCCAATTACAAACAGCGCCATGATCAACATTGGGTGCCACATAAGTTTCAGGTGGGAGACAAAGTTTGGTTTCACTTGCATCAAGAACACCTTAGAGGGCCCCATAGGAAGCTTCACTCACTCCATTATGGACCTTACACCATAACCAAGGTTGTGGGTAACAATTCTTTTGAGATCAACATTCTCCCTTTCCTTGGCCTGCACCCAGTGTTCAACGTGGATCTCCTTCGGCCATATTTCCCACCATTATTGGACACCTCAGATATAGCAGAACAGTTGACACCAAAAAATATCAACCATGACTACATGCAACATGCATCCAATGATCATATTGTGGACACACAGGTCAAGGGAACTCGCCAACAAAGGATCCATCTTTATTGAGTTTTCAAAGTAGGGAAGCTCCTGCACCAAGGCAAGTGGCTCACCCAAAGCCAAATTCAGCAAAATTTTAATCATCTTATGGGGGAACTCAATGCAAAGGATACTATTTCTTCCTAAGGGGGGAGGATTGATCCAAATGGATTTAGGTGACCTCCCACCTATTCCAACTGGCTCATTTTGGAAGTTTTTTAGTTTAGCGGTTTTTTTCTAGTTTTCGTGTCCCCGACTTCCAGGGCCATTTTGAGACCCTAAACAACGTTTTTAGGGCTCTCCATAGTCAGATTATAGATGAAGTCAAAGTATGACGGAAACATGTTTAGTTCTTGGATAGACCTTTCCAATGGGCTATAGTGCACCTAAAACAAAGATCATATGCAAAAGTACGACCTCGGCAAGTTGATGTACTAACTTACCCCAACAGGGCCGACATGACTTTTGACACTTCATCTCCTAGGGTTAGGTTTTTGTATGTCTAGGATTTTGGAATTCTTGTTTATTGTAAAAATTCTTGGAGAGCCTCATTGTAACCATCTTCTTGTGAATGATCACAATCGTCACATCTCTTCTTAGAGATAAATCACCACCATTCTAGCAAGCTTTTTTTTAGTCTGCATTTTACAGTTTCAACATATTTCCTTATTGAATAGAAGTCAATTTTACCGTATCTTTGTTATTGTTCCTTGTGATTATGTGTTAAGCATAATAATAATCTGCATTCATTTCGTTTTTCTCATAAAATTTGTCTGGATCAACGCCACTACAGAAAAAAAATTATTGGTTGAATACATGAAACACAATCTGCCAAGTGTAAGTCAAATGTGTGATCAAGGACACGGGCTTGCATTTGATTCAAAAAAGTGCGAGATAAGGAAAGCAGAATTAGGCAAGGTTGTAGCTATAGTTTTAAGGACTCCAAGCAACATATATGTTCTAAATGAAATAGGAAAGGAAAGATGTTTCTTAGGAAAGGACGATGAAAGTTGGCTCTGGCATAGAATAATGGGTCACATAAATTTTGACAATATTTTCAAAGTCAGCAAGAAGGAAGCAGTAAGATAAATTCTTGAGATCTCGAAGCCAACAAACATTCTATGCAAGAATTATCTACATGGAAAACAGACCTGGACAATGTTAGAAAAACAGGATCGCGAAGCAATAAAATTAAAAATATATATATGGAAATAAATCATAGAAGATACACAATACAATAGAGACACGGATATACGTTGTTCACCAGTGTGGGCTACGTCCACCAGAGAAATTTCTAGGCCCTTCATTTTTATTATCCATCAAATGAAGAGATACAACCTACAGCACACTCGTTGTAACTTCCTCTTCTTTCTCTCACGGTCTCTTCTCTCATAATACAGTATTTGCAATGATGCATAGCCACAATACATTTCCCTCATAAAAGAGGGTTTCCTTCTAGGGAAAAAATACCTAACACAACTTCTACCGTCAAATCTATGACCTTATAATGAACAGTCTAGATTTACTATGAAATTACAATATACATTTACATGGCAATTTTTCCTTCGAGGGCTTCGCCCCCCATGCAACCCCCCCACATGGAGGGGTGTATAGTCTTCGTGGGGTATAAACATGGATGAAAACAAAGACCTGTGAAACAGAAAGATAATCAGCTCTACAACCAACAGGAAAAGTTAAGTTAAAGGAATATTCCACAACAAAACCACTCGATATTTTACTTACTAATATAGTTGGACCAACAAGAATGAAGGGATTGAAAGGTGAACAATATTTCATGTATTGGTTTATGACTACACAAGAATGACTGCAATTTTATTTCTAAATAAGAAATCAGAGGCATTTGAAATATTCAAGACATACAAAGAGATGGTTGAAACTGAGACAGAATTGAAAATCAAGTGTTTGAGATCAAACAATGGAGGAGAATTAACATCAAAGGAATGCATGTAATTCTA
>ML798886.1:7331-22653 GCA_009831015.1 Picea engelmannii
GAATCTATCATAATATTAACAGTTTCCACATCCTCTACTTCTGTTGAAAATATTGTGACGATGGGATGTTTCTTAGAAGCCCTTGAAATTAAACTTGTACCCAAATGAAATGTATACCCGAAAGTACTTTTCCTATCATCAACACTACCTTCAAAATCACTATATATATATCCAACAAGTGTGTCATCTTCTAAATTGGAGTACTGAATTCCATAATTTGTTGTACCTGCAATATACCTCAAAATTCCTTTTCCAACCTTCCAATCAGATATTTTGGGATTTTCCATAAATCTCGAAATTAAGCTCACTACATACATGATATATGGTCGAGTAGCTGTAAGATACATGACGATAACTACAATCCTCTTATAAAAAGTATAATCAATTGATGTTCCTTCATCTTGTTTAATTAGTTTTATGCATGTTGCAATTGGTGTATCTACTAGCTTGCATTTGTTCATTTCGAACCTTTTGAAAATATCTATGGCATAGTTTTGATGAAAAATAAAAATTCCTTTTGTAGATTGTTCAACTTCAATTCCCAGAAAATATTTCATAAGACCAAGATCATTCATTTAAAGTTCACTTTTCATGGTTGTTTTGAATTCATTCAAATTTCCTATAAAAATCATGTCATCAACATAGAGACAAACTATCAAAATATTACCTTTTCTGGTATATTTTGGTGTAAAGTGTGGGCTCATTGTTATTCATGTTGAACCCATTGTTGAGAAAATAAGAATCAATGTGACTATACCAAGCTCTTGGAGCTTGCTCCAAACTGTACAATGCTTTCCTCAATATGTACAATTTGTACTCTTTACCTTTCATCTGGAATCCTGGTGGTTGATCCACATAAAATTCTTCCTCTAAATTCCATTTAGAAAGGATGATTTAACATCCATTTGATAGATTGGCCATTTTGGGGGGGATGCAACTGCCAAAACTACTTTGATAGTATCCAAACATGCTATTGGAGAAAATGTTTCTCCATAGTCAATACTGGGTTTTTGAGCAAACCCTTTTTCTACAAGTCTTGCCTTGTTATTCTCTACTTTACCTTTCTCATTGAATTTTGTCTTATAAACCCATTTAACTCCAATGTTTGTTTTACCTGTATGGATATCTACAATATCCCATGTGTTGTTTCTTTCAATTGCTTCAATTTCTTTGTTCATTGCATGAACCCATTTTTCTTCCTTGACTGCTTCTTCAAAATATGCTTGTTGACTAGATAACATAGAAAAATGTGCTTATTGATCCATGTCATCATTCTACTAAGAAATTTCTATCAAGATTCTTTTTTTTCTGGTTCCTTAAATTTTTTATAGTGGGATCTGAATCATTACTAGAAGAAGAAGAAGAAATATGCTCTGTTTGTTCTCCTTGGCCTTGTACAATCTTGGACAAACATCAAGAATAATAGCTACAATCTGACCTACACTCTTTTAATTATGTCTTGGACAAACATCAAGAATAATAGCTACAATTTGACTTACACTCTTGTGGTTTGGACATGTTCATTCATCTGATCTACACTCATCAAATTATGTCTAATGTCAGGTACATAATAAACATCAAGAATATCCTTCTTTTAATCTTGTTTGGTCAATACAAAAACTACATCGTTTCCTAAAACTTTATTTTGATAATCATCTCCCAATTTAATTTGAGATGTGATACAACTATCTAAACTAGAAAACAAATATTTTTTACCTGTCATATGATTGTTGCAGCCACTATACAACGACCAGAGATCATGGCTATTTCTTTCTTCTTCTATGACTTGGCCATAGATGATTTTAGGGGACAAATTTCGCAAATGGGCTAACTTTCCATGGTTTTTCCCAAAAACAATTCGCCAATTTACATTTTTTCTAAAAATGATTCGCCCAAATTCTAAAGAATAAAATTATTTAAACTTAAAAATTGCCAAAATTTGATAGAAAATATATAAAATCTTTAGAAATTTGAATATTTTTACAAAACTATCGCCAAACATTTTATATTTTGCATATTAAGGACTAGTAAGATTATCCCATGTTTGTAGACTTTAATATAAATTTCTATCCTTAAAAGTATCCCTGGACTTGGCATGAGAAGAACACTAATTCAGATGTTCTTTCTTCAGTGTTGGTAACATTTTCTCTACCCCTATTCAAATCCACTTGCTTCTTTCTACATTTTCTGCATTCACTTTCATAGTGACCAAATTTCTTTCAATAATAGCACTGGATCCTCGATTTGTTAGTCCACCTTCACTGATTGGAATTTCTTCCGCTCCCCCTTTGGTTATGACATTATTTATGTGGTTGTTCTTATTGTTCACTCTGTTCTGAATATTCTGAAGTTGACCTCTCTCATGTTTGATAACATCCTTTGCCTTCTCTTCCTTTGCTTCTATTCCCTTGACCTCTACCTCTGCTTATGGAGGCCTGAGACTGAAATGCATTATCCAAATATTCAGTATTTCGACTGAAACTATTCTCATCAGTTAACAAAGATCCCATGAGTTCTTCAACTTTCAGTTTTAACATGTATTTTGACTCCTCTATGGAGACCATGACCATATTAAACGTATCAGGAAGGCTTCAGAGTACCTTCTCAAACACCTTTTGATCTTGAATGTATTCACCATGCATGTGAAACTAATTGACGATGCTAGAAACATGGTTCATAAAGTGATCCATAGAATCTGAATCCTTCATCTAAAGAGTCTCAAAACTCTTCTCAAATTTCTTTAACTTTACATTTTTTACTTTATCTGTTCCCTGGATGAGCCATAGAGATTTGGTGTCCCTTTTCCTGAGTTCTCCGACAATATTTCTCTATTCATTTTTCATTGCTTGTAAATCGTTCAGATCTGGTTCTCTGAACTCGTTAACTACTACTTCCCAACAATCTTCAGAATGAAGGAAATTTTTCATCTTGATAGACCATACATCATAATTATTGTCTATTAAAATGGGGCCTCGTGATAGTGTCATACTGCTGCTAGACACAATGGATCTACTACTGGCATTCGAATCCACCTTTTTGATTCATATATTGATGTTATCTTTCTTAAAAAAATGACCAAAAAATGTTAGTTGTCAAAACATGGTCGCTCCTTGCCTCAAAGGCGATAGCAACCAAACCTGGAAAAATTTTGTGCGTAAATCTCAAAGCGGTCGTGCCTTGTTCATTGTTTGGGGGTGACCAATATCCTAGTTACACCCTATTCACTCTCTGGGGGCGACCACCTCCAAAAAATACAATTTTTTGAGAATTTTCTTCCTTAGATTTCTGCCAATGCTACCTTCAATGCTCCTCTTCGTGTTGAGGCTTAACCAAGGTCAAAATTGCTCCGCAACCTGTAAATTTCTCTCCTATCTTCTAATATTCTTAATCTTTTTTCTGATACCATGTTAAATTTCAAGCATAGACAAGCATTTGAAAAGAGAGGACACACACACAACAATAGAGTTGTTCAACTCTTCTCCATATTCATATGAAAAACTAAAATGCAAATACATAAAACTAGATATTTTTCTAGAACACTCCATTTTCTCACCTACCTAATAAATGCATATCTACCTTACTTATCTAGTGCATTTATGATGCCTATCAACTATCAACTTGGTCAAGTAAGTGGGAGGAATTACTCCATTTAACAAAATTGTTATATCTAAACTCCAACTAGTCTCTTTGTTATCAATTTGAATTCACCAACTAAGTGTTTATGCCAACTCAAATTTGCAAACTAGTTGCACATATGAAAAGGAAGTAGATTCTTCTTTGCTTTCTTCAACAACCCACAAGCTATGGTGTCTCTTAATCACTATATGAAGAATGAATTAAATCTTGTTAAGGTCAAAAATAAACTAAGAAACCACCCTTGCACAAGGTAACAAATAAACTAAGAAATCACCCTTCCACAACTCCTTTGGTTGACTATGAATTTTTTGAAAATAAATCTTAACTTTACCATAAAAATAATTTTTTAAAAGATAATATGAAATATAGTTCTACCATGCAAATCAAAGTTAAATATTTATCATAAATGCCATCAATTGAAATTACCTCTCTATATTTTAACATATATACCAACCATTGTTCTATTCGAAAACACACGTATTCCAACAGAGGATGAACACTTTCAGTAACCACTCACACAACCAAATAAAAGATCAATACATTGATATTTTGACGTGGTTAAACCCTTATGGGGAAACATTCACGACCCCAGTCAACACAACCACTTAGAGAAATTTATTAATGCAAAAGAAAAAGATTACAAAGAGATTTTACAAGAGATATTATAACAATCGATCATCAACAAATGACCCTCCATTCTCCATAAATAGATACCATGGACCAATCAAGTGTTAATCCACATATCATTGTAGTCATTAAGGTCAAGGAGAATATGAACCGTCGAATCACTCTATGCCATGAACATATCGTGATCGTCGTATTTCCTAACTACAAATGGATACTAATGCATATTAACTAACTCCTAAGTGTATAAATATCCTAACATCCCCCCTTAAGAACAAATTGGGATAGGATTGAAGGATTTACAATATAGTGACACAATAGGAGAAGTAAAGAGGCATTAGAGTCTATCCCCCCTTAATGGCAACTTCCTGAATACCTAACATAGATTGAATTTTGAAAAACTTCACTTATGTAAGAGACTTTGTAAAAATGTCTGCAACTTGATCTTTTGTAGGGGAAAAGAGCACTTCAATAACTAGATCATGAATGCGCTTTCTGATGAAGTGTAGGCGTAGTTCGATGTGTTTTTTGTGCTGATGTTCAACTGGGTATTTGGAAATCTTGATGAAACTTTGATTATTGTACCAAAGGCTGGTTAGATGCTACTATTGGAATCCAAACTCTGAAAAGATCTGTCGAAGCCACAAGGATTTCTAACTTGCAGTTATCGTTGTTCAGTACTCTGCTTCTTCTAAAGAAAGTGCAATATCATGTTGTTTCTTACAGGCCCAAGTGACAGATCCTGAACTAAGGCTGAAAACATAACCTGTAGTAGACTTTCGATCATCAAGGTCACCAACCCATTCTAAATTAGTGAAAACAACCAATAAAGGAGTTCCCCCCTGAACTATAATGTATCTCGAACTGAATTGTACCCCAGACATACCGAAGTATCCTTTTAGTTTATTTTCAATGGATTTCATGGGGTGTTTTCATATATCGGGAAACAATACCAACAACAAAGGAAATATCAGGACGAGTATGAGTACATTATAAGAGGCTACCAACTAACTGACGATACAAAGTGGCATCAACTTCGAGAGAAATATAGGTGGCAACAAGATTGACTCCATACTGGAAGGGAGAAGGAGTTGGTTTACAATCTTCCATGCGGAAGTGATGAAGAGATCACAAGCATAATTAGACTGGGAAAGAAAAATTCCTTCATTAGTTTGCAAAACTTGGAGGCCAAAGAAATAATGCAAAAAACCTAAGTTTGTCATTTCAAATTTATTCTTAAGGATGGTTTTCACATGGTTTAAAAGTTTTGATTCACTACTAGTAAGGATAAGGTAATCAACATAAATGACAAGGACTATTAGATGGCTTCATACTTTATTGGTATAGACATTAGGATCAGAAAGGCATCTAGAAAATTCGATGTCAAAATGAAAATTGTCCATTTTTGTATACCAAGCTCAGGAAGCTTGCTTAAGACCATAAAGATATTTCTTAAGGCGACAAACAAGGCTAGAGTCATTTTGGACATAGCCAGGAAGTTGTTCCGTGTAGATTTTGTCTTGCAAATCCCCATGCAAGAAGGAATATTTAATGTCCATCTCATGGACCTCCCATTTATGTGATGTAGGAAGGGAAAAAACAAAGCAGATGGAATTCATTTTGGCTACATCCCAACAAAGGTTTCATTATAGTCAATTACTTCAACTTGGGAAAATCCTTTGGCAAGTAATTGAGCCTTGTGCCTTTCAATAGTTCCATATGATGCATACATATTTTTTTATACCCATTTACATCTGAAATTTTTTCTTCCTTTTCGAAGAGGTACAATATCCCAAGTATCGTTTTCCATTAAAGAATGATACTCCTCATTCATTGTTGTATCCCAATATGGATGAACCGAACCTTATGCAAATGTCTCTAGATCATGAGGATCTAAAACTTGACCCAAAAGAGAAGAGGCCTATTGAAACTATGAACCTGTCTGATGTTGATATGAAGGATCACAGACAAGATCACCAGATGCTTCTCATGTTGAACGAACCCATCTAGGAAGTGGTGGTGTTGGTTCAGGTTCAATGGACTCATCTAGAGGAAGGTTAGCAGGCGCAGGTTGATTTTCATCTTCACCTTCATCATCTGAAGAAGAAACCAAAATAGGAATAGAAGAAGGCACAAACGACAAAGATGACTCACAGGCGGAAGAAGGCACAGTCGTCGAATTATTATCATAGGCCAAGATATTTTTATCAAATTTAACATCTCTTCTAATAATAATTTCATTAAAATGTGATTGAAGAAGTATGTAACCTTTGACATCTTCAGAATAACCAACAAATATACACTTCTCACTTTTAGGTTGCAATTCTTTCATTTTTTCATCAAGGATGTCAGCCCATGATATAATGCCAAATACAGGGAAGTGACTTACATCTGATTTAATTTTATTCCATACTTCTTCCAATGTTATATTTTTAAGAGCCTTTGTGGGAGCGTTATTTACTATCTAATTTTCATATTTGATAGCTTCCTCCCAACACTTTAGACTTAATCCATTAGATTGAATCATACAATTAGCCCTTTCTTTTAATGTGTGGTTCTTTCCCTCATCAACACCATTTTATTTTGGAGTATATGGAATAGTGTGTTGCATTTGGATGCCCTGTGTAGTGCAGTAACTTGTAAAATTATTGTTCACATATTCACCTCCATTATATGTTCTCAACCTTTGAATTTGATGTCCAAATTGTTTTTCTACAAGGGTCTTGTAGGCCAAAAACTTGCCAAAAAATTCACTCTTAAGTTTTAAGAAGTAAACCCAAGTACATCTCGAAAAATCATCAATGAAAGTTAAGAAGTACTTTCACCGAGAAAAATAAGGAGAAGAAAGTGGACCACACAAGTCACTGTGAATAAGTTTCAAAGGGCCCAAGGTGTGCCACGAGACACGTTTGTCAAAATTGTCCCGATGATATTTTCCAAGAACACAACAGACACAAACACTATCTCTGCATGAAACAAGAGGAAGACTAGTCACCATCTGTTGATTACATATTTGTTGCAATGAACGATAGTTTAGATGGCCAAATCGTTCATGCCAAAGTTTTATTAATTTATCACTATGAGCAACAAAAACTGATGGAAAATATTGTGACCCAAAGTTGTCAAACTTGTGCAACATGGTAATATTTTCAACAACTCCAGCTATAAAAATATGTTGAGGATCTTTTAGACCCTTGATTACAACTTGGTGAGGTGAAAACTCTATGGTTTTACCTTCACCTGAATGAGTGATTTGATATACTTATAGAAGGTTACAAGAAAGACTTGCAACACATAATTCATCATTGAAATGGCCATTATCTACCTGAATTGTTCCAGATTCTACAACACTTAGAGATCTATCATCACCAACAATTTTTTTATTGGTGTTACATTCATTTAAAGTAGAAAATATGGCTTTCTCCTTAGCCATATGATAATATGTTCCAGAATCAATAAGCCACTCATTAGAAGAAGAAGTAGAAGTAGCATTGCAGGAGTAACTAGAAGCAGAAAGAGTATGTCCATGATAAGAAGAAGAAGAAGAAGTAGAATCAATATTAAAGTTGTTCTTCTTCATCGTTGCTTCTAAATCTTTCATCTTTTTGAAACATTTGGACTCATCATGACCATCTTTCCCCCAAAAGTTGCAATGTTTGTTAGTCTTCTTATTTTTAGATTTTTCTCCTTTATCAACATTAGGAGCTGAAGATGTCTGAGTGGGTTTGAGACCCTTGTTTTTCTTGTTGTTGTGGCAAGGATGTTGCTTCTTGGGATTCTTGGGTTTATCTTTCTGCTGGGATACTAAGGATTTGTTGGAGGTACCTTCAATGGTGATCACTCCAAGTTGTACAACCTTATATTTCTCTCTAATCAAAGCATCACAAAAAAATCAATAGAGGATTTTTGATAAGTTTTCCCTAGATCATCTCTCATGGCATAAAAGGTAGATACAAACACAGAATATGCACTACCTAGCTTAGAAAGAATAATATAGATGCAACACTCTTCCTCCAATTCTATGTTACATTCTTCATATAAAATTCTAAGTGTTTTAAACTTAGATAGATAGTCTTCAATGCAAGAAAAATCATTTGGATTTAAAGTCAATATCTGATTTTCTAACTAATGTGCTCGAATAATATTGTGTTTACCAAACACAGATTCAAGTTTTTCCCAAGATTCATCGGGGTCATGAATTTCTTGAGAGTGAAACCTTAAATCATGAGAGATGGACATTTCAATCAGTTCACGTGTTTCTTCATTCCTATTAGCCCATTTAACTTTATTTTTATGATCAGTGGGTTCTTTTTCCTTTCCCAAGGTAATCTGGTACAAAGCTTTACTTCTTAATAAATCCTCCATATGAGATTTCCATTGGAAGTATTTTTTGTTGGTAAGCAAAATATCACTCGAAGAATTCATATTAAATATGTAGATAATATGGATTTAAAAACTAAAACTTATGATCTAGATGGAAAAATATCAAAGAATTAGGCAGTTTAAAAAAAAATGGCACCGAAGTAGACTTCTAATGTGAAGGTTATGCCCTCACTTTTACAAATAAGTTGCTCTATGAAGTGACCCACTTTTATAAAAAGAAAAGGTGATCACTTTTAACATGAAGTTATAATGATTCACTTTTTTCCTAGAAGTGAAATACACTTTACAATGAATGCATAAACTTGAATGCATAAACTTAAAAAAAAAAAGGTAACAAAAAATAAACTTGAACTCAATACCCCTTACTTAATAAGAAAATTTTTAACCAAGTGAGCTAGCAAAACGTATTTTATTGTTTAGGAGAATTGATGTTGTTGTTGTCATTTTTTAAGACACCCTTGAAGAGCGTGCTCATAAAAAAATTTCGCTTCTAGATTACAACAATTAGATTAGTTGGAAAATGCACTCTTTCCAATCTGTTTATGATTTGTTGGCATGATAAAAACAAAAAACAAAAATAATACTCTGTAAAAAAATTTAAAAGGGGCATTTGAGTGAAACGAAAAATGTTCCTGACCAGATGCAATGGAACATTCCTCTCAACCTATAATGTACAAAAATGGAAGAAACTATAATGTATGGAAATGGAAGAAAGTAGAGATGCGGCAACTCGACTTCACAATCTCGTTCTACAACGGAGTGGGTCTTCAAATAGACTCTAATACCATGTTCGACAACATAGGTATTCAAACAGAGGATGAACACCTTAATTAACCACTCACACAAACACATCAAATATCAACACACCGATATTTTGACGTGGTAAAACCCATATGAGAAACATCTACCAACGTGGCCACTTGGAGCAATTTATTAATGCAAAAGAAAAATATTACGTAAAGATGTTACAAGAGAGTTTCTCACAATGTATCATCGGAAAATGACCCACCATGCTCCATAAATAGATATCATGGATCAATCACGTTTTAAAGCCACATATATGTTGGGTATGTGTTATATTCTTTGCATGTGTGTGTGTGGGCACGTCAGATTCGACAACTGTGTCTGACGATACTTCTAGTAGTGCTCTTTGTGTCGTGTTCATTGGGAACTTTCCTAGGGGGGTCCCAGGGGGGGCATACCTGCCCCCCCTTGGTTACACGCAGTGTTCGGGGCAGCGCCCCGAAATTATTTTTTGGGTGGTTTTTGCTATTTTTAGCGGATTTTGCTATTTTTTAGCGGTTTTATAAATTAATCTCGGATTAAGGGATTAGGGTTTTAGTATCTATGAAATACCTAAAAACATTGTATATATTATATGGTGAATGGTGAAATTCGATAGAATGAATATAAGAAAGATTTTCCCGGTTGAGGGTTTCCGGTATAAAATCTCTGTGTACTCTATGTATGAGCCATTGATTAAATTATGTTTTGCTTAAGAATATATATGCATTGATTTACTTCACAGGTTTAAAGCTTACATGTGGTATCAAAGCTCATTTTTGGCTTCAGAGGGACGCCTTTGTTGTTGAGGGTTTGGCTTGATCTTGATAGATCAAATTTATCTTGGGTTTGTGATAAACCTGGGTTTAGTGGGAGCTTTTGCAGTGGTGATTTGAGTGCAGAAAGAGGAATGGAAATCTCTTCTAGAATCGAGATAAATAAGTTCAACGGTAAAAACTTTGAGCTATGGAAGTTGAAGATGGAGGACCTTCTTGTAGACAAAGAACAATGGATCACTGTGGATCCTGGTACACTGTCTACTAGCACACATGCTACTGGTACATAACCTACTAGTACAAAAACTACCAGTACACCACCTACTGATATGTCGAAGGAATATTGGGAGAAGTTGGATAGAAGAGCAAGAAGTATTATTCGACTCTGTCTGGCAGATTCGGTGTTGTTGAATGTCTCGGGAGAATCTACAGCCAAGGAACTATGGGATAATTTGGGGAATTTGTATCAATCAAAGTCCCTGGTAAACATGTTGTTTCCTCGAAAGAAGTTGTATCATCTTAGGATGGAAGATGGAGATTATGTGACAGAACATCTAAATGCCTTTAATACTCTGGTAAGTCAACTTGTCTCTGTTAATATTACGATTGTAGAAGAAGATAAGTGTATTACTGTGTTATGTTCTTTGCTAGACTCTTGGGATAATCTGGTTGTAGCAATAGGTAGTACCACTCAATCTACATTGAAGTATGAGGATGTAGTTGCATCCTTGTTATCTGAAGAGATGAGGCAGAAAATCATGGATGGTCATAGCACAGATGCTTTATTTGTAAGAGGTCGTACCCAAGATAGGAATCCTCGTAAGTCTTCGGGGGGGGGAGATCTAAATCTATAGGTAGATCTAAGTCTCTAGGAAAATATTTGAGGAAATGTTGGAAGTGTGGTAAAACAGGGCATTATAAGAAAGATTTCAAGTATAAGGTTGAAAAAACAAAGGGATCTGATAGTACCTCTTCCACGGAGACGAAAACCTCTACTGAAGAAGGAGGTGATGTTTACCTGGCATCTACAGGTACACATGCAGACCATGATGTATGGTTGATTGAATCAGGTGTGTCATACAACATGAATCCTCACAGGGAGTGGTTCTTTGAATATGAAAAATATGATGGTGGTGATGTATTCCTAGGAGATGAATCGACATCAAAAATCATAGGACGTGGAATGGTTAAGTTGCTGCTAAAATATGGAAGTATTAGAATGCTCCCTGGGGTTCTTCTCATTCCAAAACTAGCCAGGAGCCTAATATATGTAAGCAAGTTGGATGATGCAGGAGTGAATACTGGATTTGGAAAGAACACTTGCAAGATGGTACGAGTAGCAATGGTTTTGATGAGGGGAGTTCGGTGTGGAACTCTGTACAAGATGTTGGGAAGAACTTATACTAATGGGTGCAATAGTTCTTTTGTCCCTGAGAAGATAAATGAAGGAGATGAGATCGGCCCTTCGAACACTACACGGTAAAGGTATGGTTGAAGGTTGGCTAATTGCACTCTAGATTTTGATTTCTATGAACATTGCATATATGGTAAACATAATCGAGTAAGATTCCCATCTGGTGCTACAAGAGAAAAGGGGATTGTAGAGTTGATACACAATGATCTGATTGGACCTGTGCTTGTTCCATCACTAGGTAAGTCTATGTATTATGTTTCATTCATAGATGATTTATCAAGGAACACATGGATTTATTTTCTTAGAAAGAAATATGAGGTACTTGATCAATTTAAAGAGTTTAAGGCTCTGGTAGAAAATCAGACAGAGAAGAAAATAAAGGTACTGAGAATAGATAATGGTGGAGAATTCTGCGGAAATGAATTCTAAGAATTCTATAAGAAGTGTGGTATAGCAAGGCAGAAGGCTACTCCATACACTCCTCAGTAGAATGGAGTTGCAGAAAGTATGAACATGACACTGATGGAAAAAGCAAGGAGCATGCTCAGCGGTGTCGAGTTAGGACAAGAATTATGGGCAGAGGCAATGGGTATAGCATGTTACTTGGTCAATCAATCACCCTCATCAGTGTTGGTTGATAAAACTCCACATGGGGTATGGACTAGAAAGAAACCCTCTCTTCAATATCTTAGAGTGTTTGGTCGTGATGCTTATGTACATGTTCCAAAGGAAAATAGGAGTAAGCTCAATAAAAAAGGATGAAAAGTGTATCTTTATTGGTTATAAAGATGGTGTGAAAGGTTATAATCTTTGGAACCTAGAAACCAAGAAGACTGTTTACAGTCGAGATGTTGTTTTCAGAGAGGTAAAAGATGTTTCCAAACAGGAATTCCTACCAAGTCCAGAAGAACCTGAGAAAATAGAGCTAGAGTTGGATGATGCAAAATTAGAATCATCTAAAGAAGATGAAGCAGGAGAAGAAGAAGAAGAACCTCATACCCCAGTATTGAGGATATCGGTGAGAGAAAGAAGGCAACCAGAAAGGTATAGTCCACCTGATTTTGCGTTCCAATTTTTCTTTATCTATTACTGATGATGATCCTAGAACTGTCAGGGAAGCAGTGAATTCAGAGGATAGTAAACTATGGAAGAAGGCCATGGTTGAAGAAATGGATGCCTTGGATAAGAATGAGGCATGGGATATAGTTTAGTTTCCAGTTGGAAGAAAATATGTTGGTAGCAAATGGTTTTTTAAGAAGAAGTTTAATGCAGAAGGAAAAGTGGAGAAATACAAAGCTCGACTAGTAGCAAAAGGTTAATCCCAGGTAGAGGGAATTGACTTTGGTGAGATTTTTTCTCATGTTTCTAAGTTAAATTCTATTAGATTTATTTTATCTATTGTTGTTGCTTTTGATCTTGAAGTGAAACAGATGGATGTGAAGACAACATTCGTACATGGGGATCTGAAAGAACAAATATACATGAAGCAACAAGAAGGTTTTGTAGTGAAGGGAAAGAAAGAGTTGGTATGTAAGCTAAAGAATTCACTATATGGTCTGAAGAAATCACCTAGGATGTGGTACCAAAATTTTGATACATACATCATTGAATTGGGATTTGTGAGAATCAAGGTTGATCACTGTGTATATTCCAAGCAGGTTGGTAATCACTTCATTTATGTAGTGTTGTATGTTGATGACATGTTGTTGGTAGGAAATAACATGGATGTTATCAAGGAGGTGAAATCGCAACTATCCTCCAAATTTGACATGAAGGATCTCGGTGATGCTAACTTCATTCTAGGAATGGAAATTAAAAGAGATCGTGCAAACATGAAACTCTGGTTGAATCAGAGAAAATATGTTGAGACGATATTGCAGAGGTTTAATATCCATGGAAGTAAACTGGTCAAGGTTCCTATTGTTAGAATATAATGGATGTGCTCATTTTACCATTGACAATATCTCTATTTTCACCCAACAATATGCCGAAGCCACCATCCAAGCACCTTAACCTTGAAAGAGAATCACTCTGGAAGCAAACTGATCTGAAAATGATAAAGGCTTGTATTCTTGAAAATATTTGCAATTTTTAATTCAAGTGTTCTTATGCAAAAGGATCAATTTGCAAACACAATTTTTTATAGAAATTACACATTCAAGATGTAGATAATAAGCAGCAAATAACAGTGAACAGTAAACACATAACATAGCAAATGATAAAGGCATTCACCCCTCTCTTGGGCTACATCTCCTAGTCCAGCTTCCAATGGATCTTTTATATTATTTGCTCAAAGTGCTAAAATATGTGCTTTACAATGCTCAAAATGCCAAATAGATGGCTCCAATGGCTTCAGAACGTCCAAAAACCCCCAGCTGAGCTTTTTCGACACATGATTTGGCCAAAAATTGAAGAAGATAGGCTTCCTCGAAGTTCCCCTTCAAACTTGTTGTCTCTGGATTGCCAAATTGCACCTCTGTGTGTCCAACCTAGCTCACGCGCTCATTTTCGTGCTAAAACCTAGCACCGAGCGCATAACCGTAAAACCATGCAAACTGTAGGATGGTTAGGAAACCTAGCCCCTAACCGCCAAACCATTGGACATATGGGTCATATGACCGCACCCGCACATAAAAAAAAAAAAGGCCAAGTTTAAAACTTATGGTAACGCCCCAAGTGTCCGAGTGCGTGGGCTCTGAATTCATTTGAAAAATGTGCGTGCGGTGGTGGTTATATGGTAAACCATATGTCACCGGGGGCCAGGGCTTAGCCCCGGCCCGGACCGTGCCCACTGTTGGTTCTTGTTATACAAACAGTTTTAAAAATATTTAAGTTTGAATTATATATTGGTTGGGCGCGGTCCAGGCCGGGGGGTCACATACGGTTTACCACATAACCACCACCATGCGCGCGTTTTTCAAATGAATTCGGAGCCCACGTGCTTGGACACTTGGCGCATTACCATAAGTTTTAAACTTGGCCTTTTTTTTTATGTGCGGGTGCAGTCATATGACCCATATGTCCAACAGTTTGGCAGTTAGGGGCTAGGTTCCCTAACCGTCCTACAATTTGTGCGGTTTTGCAGTTATGCGCCTGGTGCTAGGTTTTAGCACAAAAATGAGTCAACCCTAGAAGCAAACTCTTGAAGCAAACCCTAGGCTAGATAGCCAAACAAAGGGTAGCACGCCTTTCCCCAAGGATAGCACACCAACAAGAATTGATTAGATAGTCCAAAACCTAACCAAGAGATAGTCCAAGACAAACGTGATCTGCTAGCTGCAGCAGCTGCAATGGAAACTATTCTCAAAACTGCGCACAAGTTGTTGCTCTGGGATTCTGAGACTGCCTGCCAACTGGCCTCCTGTATTTATACTAATTTTGGCTAACTGTCTGGGTCGACTTCTCATTCTAGGTATCTGTCTGTTTAGTATATATTATTATTTATGGCCGACTTCTTCTCTTAGAGGCTAATAACCTAATATAAATTATCTTCTTGAGATGACGAGTCTTCTAGGGTTATTAGCCAACTCATTAGGGTTTCTTCTTGCTTCCCGGAGTATTCTATCCTCGTCAGGTTTACACGTGGAGGTAAATACTTCCCGCAGCTACCATAATATTAACACTCCCTCTTAGCTAGGGAGGTATTAAAGGTAATGGTCTTGAGCAAAAAAACATACCATTCACCCGGTAGCATCAACATAGTTGT
>ML798886.1:22753-39594 GCA_009831015.1 Picea engelmannii
GGTTAAAACTTACAATATCAATGTAGTTGTTAAGATCAAGAGATCGAGGAGACCCTCAAATCACTCTATGTCAGGAACATATTGTGACCATCGGATTTCCTAACTACAAATGCATACTAAAGAAACACAATTTTACCTAACTACACATTGAACCAAATAAATCTTAACTAACTCCTAAGTTTCTAAATATCCTAACATGTTCACCATTTCATTTTACTTGTACATTAATAAAATACCCTCAAACCAATAACCAAAGCCATCATCTAAGAATTATGTTTGGAACAAAAGAGACATTCTCCTAATTTACAAGGAAGCAACCTAACATGTAAAATTTGATTACAAGGAAGCAACCTAACATGTAAAATTTGAGATCCATTGTCAAATACATCTAAAAATGATAAAAAAAAGTCGGAAGGAAGCAACCTAACCTGTAAAATTTGAGATCCATTGTCAAATATATCTCAAAATGATAAAAAAATGTTGTTCAAAATTCAGACTTGAATCCCTGTCCTCACATCCAAATGTGACGCATATGATGTCAACCTCTTTGTAGAAATAGTTATTTTGCACTTGTTTAAGCTTGTGACTGATTGTTTAAGGTCGGGTAGAGATCAAACTGCAGAATAGAGATAGAGATAGGTTGAGGAATTGACTTGTCGATGAACAGAGTAGTGCACCGTGCACCGGTCGATTAGGGAATAGATTACTATCAGTTATTGAAGCACAGTGACTTACACCAGCTAATGGATAGGTGAGTAGTACAATTGACATTTTGGTAGGTGTACAGCCGTGAAGTACAAATTCGTCTGCCCAGGTGTCTAGACAGCAAAGGTGTGGCTGAGAGCTAAAAGGCCAAGGAATTGGCCGGTCCCTCTTCCGGTGCACACTCGTTCACTCGGTGGACAGTTTGCTACGTGTACAGTCGTGAAGGTGAGTGGTACAGTAGGCAGTTTAGTACGTGTACAGCCGTGAACTACAAATTCATCTGTCCAGGATCTAGGTGTTTAGACAACGACGGTGTGGGCTAAAGGGCGGTGCGCTCTCGTTCACTCGTTTCCGCAAACTACACTTCACCAAACGGCGTAAGCCAAACCACCGTTAGCCCTCCTCGCCCGTTTTTGAATTTTTCAAAACTTGCCAAAACCGCTATGCGTTTGTTAAAAACAAAAAACAACGATGTAGTCTACACCCAAAACAAAAACAACGCTATAGTCTACCCTTTAAACGTTATAGGTTTTGCTATTTGGATACTTAGATTAGCTGCTAAAGTTATCTGTATAATGCTATAATCATAGTGCTACAATATTTTCCACACTTTCATTGAATTTATTTATGTGTTAAAAATATAATTTAAAGAACAGAAAATTGTGATTTTATTTTATTAGATTAGATTTAAAAAACAATATTATAGATTTGTGATTTTGTTTTGAGATGAAAAGATGGTGAACTGGGAATCCTGTTCCTATACTAACACTGCAATGAAAAATCTGTTAAATTCGAAGCCTCGCTGCAAAACTGGCTATAGAGAAGCATGGGAGGCTGTTCGGGTTAGCGAAAGCTTTGAAAGAGACTCATCTCAGATTCCTTCCTCAAGGATTTTGTCCCCGCTGCATTTTGAGAACGCCATTCAATTGTATTGCAGCCTACACCTCCACAGGTTGAAGATCAGCTCGACAATACAAGCTGAAGATCAGGAGATACAGAGGTCCAGGGTATACTAGAGATACAGTCGATGCGTTGGTTCATATTTTCGTCCATCCAATCTCGAGAACCGAACTAGGAGGAAAATGGTTTGGGCTCCAAGATGAAGGTTGAGAGCGTGTAGAGATAAGATATTGTAACAACCATGAATGAAGTTGAGGCTGCGGAGTGCGAATTCTAGTGCCTTCTTGCACAACAGAGAAAACTCTATGAAATGGATAGAATTCCATGAAACGTATAACTCTAACGCTTTGTATAGCCGTTAGCGTTGACTTATAGCTTGAAATGTGATATCCGTTGGAGGAATGCATTAAGAGAACTCCCTGAAATGGATATCTCCAAGGCTTCATATAGCCGTTAGAGTTGAGTTATAGTTCGAACGTTATAGCCGTTGGAGGAATGCATACCACCTCCGAAAAGTGCAAGAAGATACTCGAAACGCCTTTCAAGGCGTGCTTCCTAGGTAGCCAAGATCATTTGCAAGAAGCTCCGAAACACTCATTTGCAGTCTAGGAAAATGGGAAGCACCAACGCGTGTTAAATATAATGTAACTTCAACAGGCTGACTGTACACTGCCAGCTGTCCTGGCCAGCTGTACTTTCTATTCTTGATTTGCTTGAGCCTATTTAGCTCAGCTATTTCCCTTTGCATAGAACTTCTTCATGAACTTCTTCATGTACTCGTTTTGTACTCTTCTTCTTACATTCTAATATATTGTTTTCTGTTCTATTCTTTCTCTCTGCATTTCTTGCTTCTCAATTTATCATGGTATCAGAGCATTAGTAGTAAGTCTCTTCACACAAGGACGGGAGAGCAACACGATCCTCAAACAGAGCAGAGCTTACATGGATCAAGAGAGATCGCTTCACAGACTTTTCACAAAGCTTTGAAAGCAATCCGTAAGACTCTCAAAAGATCGTCGTAGGGAGCTCGCCGAGGTTTCAGAGCGTACTACACTCGAAAGTTCGAGGAGCATAAACACGAGAAAGAAGAAATATTAAAGAATTGTGAAAAGTTTAGGATTCGTTAAAGATTCACGAAGAAAACCTACAGAAGGCAGAAACGTTTAAGATTTCAAGAATATTTGTTCAAATTCGTCAATTCTTTGCAGAGAACAGAATACTTCAAAGAATTCATGTAATTCTTTCAAATCTTTGAAAGAATCACGAATTTTTCTTCCGCAGAAGAAAATTCCTTCAAATACAGCAAAGATCGTGTTTAAGGAGCAAAGAACAACCGTCGCAGCAGTAAGTTTCGTCCTCCGAAAAGATCTGAGGCGGAAATCCAGTTCAGAAGGGACGAAGAGAGCGCGGAAAAGGCGAAAGAATTTCAGTCGTTAGATCTTGCGCAGAGGACCGACAACCATTGGATCCGCGAGAAAGTGCACGAGGTTTAGTCCTCTGGAGCGCACAGGAGAAATTTCGACTTGTGAAGTCGCAAAATCCTGAAATCATCTCGATCGTCCATCAAGAGACACATGGCAAGATCTCGGCCTTTTGCTGACTCGCAAGGTGTAAAGGTCAGAAGACTTCCGTGAGAATTCACAAATTGCGAAATCACGAGTCATTCTGGACCATTGGATCGCGAAAGATCGTGAGCCGTCGATCTTATCCCATCGCAAAATCGGGGATCGAGAGTTGGAGGAGCGAAGGAGACTGCTCTCCAAAACCCCGATATGCGAAATCCCGACATCGTAAATCGCGAAATCCCGAAAGGATTGTAGGCCGTCCATCTCAGAGGACAAGTGGAAGTAGATACAAGCGCCATCAACTTTTCGGCATTTCAGAGTTCTGGATATTGGAGGTCTTGTTGATGAAGGTCGAGACTCCACGGCGAAAGTCCCGAAATCCAGAAAAGATCACAGCCGTCAATTCGTTCAGACATGTGGCGGAGATCGAGGAAACCGTCGGCATCTCGGCTACCAGTGTTTCAAGTAGGCAGAGGATTTGGAGTCACAAGTCACGAAATCGCGAAATGACGAGGATCGTCCATCTTAAGGGGACACGTGTCAACAAGCTAGGCCTTCGGGGAAAGTCCCGAAAGGAAAGGACCATTGGCATTTCGAAGATCGGGTGATCGAGAAGCCAGAGGTTCTCGACATCGGGAAACAGGAAGTCCTGAAACCCGAAATCGCGAACTCAAGAGTCGTGAAATACCAATACGCGAATGTCCGAAATAATCTGAGTCGTTGATCTCAAATCAACGAGGATCGTTGATCCTTGAAGCCAATTCGACATTTCGGTAAATCGAAGATCAGGGAATCAAGGAGCCAAAGGAGCTCGTTATCAAGATTCGCAAAGTTGCAAAACCCAGAATCTCGAAATCCCGAAAGGATCTGGACCGTCAGATCAGAGGAAGATCTAGATCGTTGAAATTTCCAAAGGCGAAATTTTGGCATTTCGCATACCGGGAGTCCAAAGGACCCAGGATCGTCGCAGCAAAACCGCTGAAGTCCCGAAACGTGAAATCCCGAAAAGGCGTTTGAATAAGCACTAGGATACTTCGGATTTCAACGATTTGAGGGACAGAGAACCGGCAAAGGCATCGCTATTCTCCGATTCGCGAATAGCCAGCAGTGCTTTAACCTTTAGGCGCATGGTCACATTGAATGGAGACTTAGGGCCAATTCAAGGCCGATAAGCTCTCTTTGGCAATCGACAATCGGTGTTTCGGCGATCGGAGGTTGGAGTGACAAGAGATCGGAGGACTCGTATAACGAAGTCTCGAAGTCAGAATCGCGAAGCCAAAAATTGCGAAGTCAACACTCGCGAAATCTTGAAACACAGCATTCCGACATCCCTGGAAGAAAGCAGCAGACGTGGTTTCAGCGAAAGAGACAGGTAAATACGAAATTTCCTTTTTTTTTTTTTTGCAATTTTTTTTTTAAAATATGGCGTCGTCTAGCAATTTAGGACCAACTCAGGGTCCAATTCTTCTTGGAAATAACTATGAGTTCTGGTCTCTTCGGATGAGATCCTTCTTGCAAGCACAAGTGTGCTGGGATCCAGTGGATCATGGATATGTGGAACCAGATCCAGCAGACCTGTCTGCCATGACTAATCAGAAGAAAATTGCTCAGGCAACTCAGAGAAACAGAGAAAATAAAGCTAAATTCTGGATTCAAAATTCTGTGGATGACTCGATTTTCTCAAAAATCACAGGCATTGGTACTTCAAAACAGGCCCGGGACATCCTTAAATCTTCCTACCAAGGAAATGACAAGGTCAAAATAGTTAAACTGCAGACCTTGAGGACGCAATTCGAGACTCTAAGGATGACAGAGTCCGAAAATGTGGATCAGTTCATGACCAAAGTCATGGGCATCGTGAACCAGATCAAATTGACTGGTGAAACCATCAGTGATCAACGCATTGTTGAGAAAATCCTCAGAAGTTTGCCAAAGAAATTTGAAATGGTTGTAACAGGAATCCTTGAATCCAAGGATCTGTCATGTTTTTCAACAGATGAACTAATTGGTTCTCTGGTGACACATGAGACCAGACTGCATCTCATAGACGAGTCAATCGCCAATGCTTTCAAAACACAATTCTCCTTCGGTAGAGGGAGAGGCAGAGGGTGAGACAGATATCACCAAGGAAGAG
This sequence comes from Picea engelmannii, assembly GCA_009831015.1. Classification (NCBI taxonomy): domain Eukaryota; kingdom Viridiplantae; phylum Streptophyta; class Pinopsida; order Pinales; family Pinaceae; genus Picea; species Picea engelmannii. Next base: position 28,058 of record ML798886.1, read on the forward strand.
GGAGCAGTGACAGAAATCCTCATTCCAGTGGAGGACACAGACAACAACAACTAAATCAACACTTCCAAGCACACAGACAACAAAATCAGAATCAGAGTTTTCAGCCTCAAAGAGGCAGAGGGAGAAGATCAAATGAGAAATCAAGCATACAATGCTATTACTGCAAAAAGTATGGGCACTATGAATCTGAATGCATGAAGAAGAAAGAAGATCAAATCTCAGGCAGAGCACGTGTGTCAAATCATACGGGAGAAACCTCAGGAGGTATGTTTCTCTCATGTCACAAGACTGAAGAACACCCTAAAGATCTCTGGTTGCTGGACAATGGATGCAACAATCACATGACAGGTAACAAAGATTTACTTTCATGCATTGATTCTTCACTCTCATCTGATATTACACTTGGAAATGATTCTTTAGTCAAAGTTCAAGGAAAATGAACTGTTCCTATTCTTACTAAACAGAATGTAAAGAAAGACATAAACAATGTCTATCATGTTCCAGATCTAAAACATAATTTGCTAAGTGTAGGACAGTTCATTGAACATGGCTATAAGGTACTTTTTGAGGGAGCATCTTGCAAATATATGACAAAAACCCCAACAGAAAATTGATTTATGAAATCCATATGACTCTGAATAGGATGTTTCCCCTTACACTCAGAACTGCAAATCTGATTCAACCATATGCACATAGTGCATCTACCTTGAATGAAACAATGGTTTGGCATACAAGATTTGTGCATCTACCATTTCAGAGTCTAAGTCTTCTTCAGAAGAATTCCATGGTCAAAGTTCTTCCTATATTTAAAGAGAAAATTCCACCATGTGAGTCTTGCATACTTGGAAAACATAAGAGAACTAGTTTTCCATAGTCATCAAATCTAGCCAAACAACATCTTGAACTTGTTTAAACTGACCTATGTGGACCAATGCAAATAGAGTCAATAGGTGGTAGCTTTTACTTTCTAACATTTATTGATGATTTTAGCAGAAAAATATGGATCTATTTTCTCAGACACAAGTATGAAACTTTTGCAAAATTCAAATAATTCAAGGCAGAAGCTGAAAAACAGAGTGGCAAATATATCAAAGCACTCAGGTCAGATGGAGGAGGAGAATACAACTCCAAAGAATTTTCAAATTTCTGCAAATCACAAGGCATTGTCATGCAAACAACAGCCAGGTATACTCCACAACAGAATGGAGTGGCTGAAAGAAAAAATCAGACAATAATGAATATGGAAAGAACACTTCTCAAAGAGAAAATTTTGTCAAATAGGTTTTGGGCTGAAGTAGTAGCATTCTCAGTTTATCTTTTGAATAGATCTCCAACCACCAAACTAAAACTAAAAGTCCCCCAAGAATCACGGAGTGGGATAAAGCTCAATGTTGTGCATCTAAGGACATTTAGATGCATAACATATGCTCACATACCTTCCGAATTAACGAAGAAACTTGATGACAGAAGTGAGAAATGTATCTTCACTAGATATAGTGAAACATCTAAAGCTTACGGGATTTATAATCCAATCACCAAGAAATTAATTCTCAACAGAGATGTAAAATTTCTGGAAAATCAATTCTGGAATGATTCAGAAAATTAGCAAATGGACAGTCAAAATCCATTGCTGCCAAGCTCTGAAAACACAGAAAATTCAGGACAGCAAGTACCTCAAACTATTCTTCCAAGATTGTAGGTACAAAGACAACCTGAACACTCACAGGATAACTCAACCTCCAGCAGAGAATCATTCTCTGAACCACAAAATCAGAGAACTCGAAGTTTGAGAGAAATCCATTAGCAGTTGGATGACTTTGAACAACACAACCTTTTTGCTTTAATGTCATGTCAACCTACATATTTTAAGGAAGCAGCTAAGGATCCACATTGGGTTCAAGCCATGAACCAAGAAATTGACTCCATTGAGAAGAACAAGACATGGGATCTTGTTGATTTTCAAACTCACAAGAAGAGTATTGGTGTCAAGTGGGTTTACAAAACTAAACTCAATGAAAAAGGGCAGATTGAAAAACACAAGGCAAGACTTGTTGCCAAAGGATTCTCACAACAACCAGGTACTGACTATGGTGAAACATTTGCTCCAGTAGCAAGATTAGACACTGTAAGGACTCTATTGGCAATAGAAGCCCAACACAAATGGCAAGTATACCAGATGGATGTCAAGTCAGCATTCCTGAATGGTTTTTTAGAAGAAGAAGTTTATATCGATCAACCACCTGGATTTGAAGTCCAAGAGCACCCAGCCAAAGTATATCGGTTGAAGAAATCCTTGTATGGCTTAAAGAAAGCTCCAAGAGCTTGGTACAGCAAAATTGACACTTACCTGATCAAAAGTGGTTTCAGTAGAAGCCAAAATGAGCCAACTCTTTACACCAAAACAGATCAGCACGGTAAAATTTTGATTGTATGTTTATATGTTGATGACATGATCTATATTGGAAATCTTGAGTTAACAAATTTTAAACATGCCATGCAATCTGAGTTTGAGATGACAGATCTTGGCATCATGAAATATTTTTTAGGGATTGAGGCTGATCAATCAACCAAATGCATCTTTGTCTGTCAAAAAAAGTATGCAGCAGACATCATCAAAAGATTTCTCATGGAAGAATGCAATCCAACAGAAACCCCTATACCTTTAGGCACAAAATTGAGCAAGAATGATGAAGGTCCTACAGTGGACTCTACCCTGTACAAAAGTTTGGTCGGCAGTTTTTTGTATCTTATAGAAACTAGGCCTGACATCATGTATGCAACCAACCTTGTTTCCAGATTCATGGAATCCCCCAAAGATTCTCATTGGAAAATGGCGAAACGAATTCTGAGATATGTTGCAGGAACTCTCAATTTTGGCTTATGGTACACTAAATCTGATAGTAATCAACTTTCTGGTTACACAGACAGTGATTTTGCAGGCAGCCTAGATGATAGGAAAAACACATCTGGACATTTTTTTCAACTGGGCACGAACCTGATCTCATGGGCATCAAAGAAGCAGCCAATTGTATCAATATCTTCTGCAGAGGCAGAGTATGTCACTACTACCTTAGCTTCTTGTCAAGCTGTGTGGCTGAGAAGAATATTGAAAGATATGTCACATACAGAAAAGGATCCAACTCCTATTTTCTGTGACAATAGTTCAGCAATTTCTCTATCCAAAAATCATGTGTTTCACAAGAAAAGAAAACACATTGACACTCGTTTTCATTTCATACGAGAGCTAGTCAATAATGGTGATATTGCACTACAATTATGTGGTTCTCGAGATCAGCTTGCTGATATCTTTACAAAGACACTAGGAAAATCTGTTTTTGATTTTCAAAGATAGCACTTAGGCATAATCAGTGTTGATGTTTGTAACTGTTGAGTTTAAGAGGGAGTGTTAAATATAATGTAACCTCAACAGGATGACTGTACACTTCCATCTGTCTTGGCCAGCTGTACTTTCTATTATTGATTTTCTTGAGCCTATTTAGCTCAGCTATTTCCCTTTGCATAGAACTTCTTCATGAACTTCTTCATGTACTCATTTTGTACTCTTCTTCTTACATTCTAATATACTATTTTCTGTTCTATTCTTTCTCTTTGCATTTCTTTCTTCTCAATTTATCAAATTAGCCTCTCGAGATCATTGCAAGAGCTTACAACTTCAGTTGCGCGCAGAAGAGTGAGGGATGCCCAGCACAATGAAAACCAAGTGAAGATCAAAGTATTGGTGGCCTACGGAATGGGGGTCTGGGCAAGAAGATACTCCTGACAGAGCGACTTCCATATTTAGATCGTAATGTTCGCATGCGAGGCCACGCGACCGAGAAGGGAAGCATATCCAAAGAGTATGCAGTAAAAAGGAAGCAACAAGCAGGAAGGATCATGGAATCTAAAAACGTCAACACTAAGGTTAAGATACCACATACAGGTTTCAATAATTACACCGAAAGGCATATACCTATTGGAGATGGGCACAATTAATCACCTTTTAATCTAAAATTCTAATCTGATGGCTAACAATTGAAGATGCTGGCATATTCTTAGTCGTCGTCCCAAATCAATGAATGTGATTTACTCTTCATAACTTCCTTGTATTTTTTAATGCATCAGTTAATGTGTTTACTTTTTAACATTTACCTAATCATATTAAGAAATTACTATACCACCATATGATTTCCACGTTTAACTGATTAACCTTTGGAATTACCACATTTAATTTTTGGATTTCCTCAACTCTATGTGTGTTTCATCTATCCGTGTGTTTCTGTCCATGCGTTTCATATTGAATCGCCCAACCGTCTTATTTCGGCATTCACCATCCACTTTGCGGCTATGCTAGTTTTATTAATGTTAACCACATATAAATACACTGATTTATGATTTTTAGTTTTATAATAATTTTATTAATGCGAGTAAAATATAATACATATATATTTTTAAGAGGTTTTATAACTCTTTATATTTCACTTAAATTAATAATACTAGCAAGAACCACATTTAAATAAAAAATGGTTGAGATATGTGTTATTAGTTTTAAAAGGTGGAAAATGGCACATCCATATCAAGTATTTTTTACTTAAATGTGGTTATTTCTAGTTGATCGTAGCATGAGTGGGGATGACCATTAATGTATTAAGACATAATTGATGTTTTAATTAATTATTAAGTTAATATAATGTATAATGATGATGATAATTACCATCCACTAAGACCAAATTGGTCTATCCGACTTAAGTGGGTAAGTGATTACTTGCAATTCTTTAAAATTTTGTTTATGTGCTCGAATAACATTAAGAGAAGCTTTCCAAGATCATCATAGTTTTGTTGTTAGGAAGGTTGGTAGTGTGACAAATATTTTGAAAATGAGATCTAATATGGGTATAGGTTGGACAATATAAGAGAAAGTGTTTTTCATCTTCAACCTTCTTAGTGTCACAAAGGTGACACACTCTTTCATCCCATGGCATTTTAGGAATTAACCAATGACCAGTTTCACTATGGAGCTCGTGAGAATTTGTTTTTATCTTAGAAATGCTTATTTTTTTCTTTACACTTGTCAAACCAAATAGATAATTTTGATCTTCTAGATTAGGGTGATTACATCCTTATAATACCTCAATTTTGTTTTCCTCTAACTCTTTATCACACCACATTTTCTCCTTAAATTTTGATTTGATGATATTTTTAATAGTATAATTATTCTGCAAAATTGTGTCTTCCATGATTCCCCAATAATTTAGCCAAGATCGAACATAGTTATGCCATTTTTACTTGAGACGATGGTGGTTACGACTCGATTTTGAAGCAATTTTAGGAAGCCTCTTGTCTTCCATATTGTTTAAATTATTCTTATACATTAGGTATATAGTCATAGCCATGCTCTCAATGGGGGAGAGGCTTGTTTATAAGAGGAGGATGGGATATGGCGTATTTCGTTTAATTTTTAGATTATAGGTTATACTTTTTTATTATATTTTCTCTATCTTTCTCCAGGATTCACGAGAGATACTACATCCCCAGACTTCACATCCACAAAGAATAAAATGTGTAATGTGAGTCTCAAAAAGGATTTTCTTCTTATCCCAAATCCAAAGATTGATTGATTTACAATTGTTTTCAATCCCATAATATAGCTTTAATTTCCATCCCCCAAAAATCATTTTCTCAATGTTATAATTCCAGTTGAGCTTGTGGTGAATATCAATTCCAAGATATTTGTATGAAGTCACTTCCTCCAAGTTGTTGTTGTCATATACGAAGGTATCATAAGTGATCTTATTGGATTTAATAATCATGACCTGATCCTTATCAGTATTAACAATCATACCCATATTGGAGCAAAATTCCTTGAGGATTCTTAGTTGGTTTTCAATATCATGGGAACTCATTTCCATAAGAATGATATCATCAGAAAAAAGAAGGAGATTGATGACTATACCAGTGAGAGTAGGGCCGACACAACCTAATTTTTCCAAGAAATCGTCTAACTTGTCAATGTGTATGCCAAAAAGGGTAGGGGACAAGGGACAACCTTGTTTGACTCCAATATTGCAGTTAATATCTTTTGACCAACCTTCAACGTTTTTAAAATTAACAATAAAGTTTTTGTACATCCTTATTGTAGCAACCCTCAACTCGAGAGTCACTTTCATCTTTTCCAACCTATTCTAAAGGTTTTTCCTAGGAACCATGTCAAACAATTTTCTAAATTCAACAAAACAACAAAAAGGATTGGTTTTAGTATTGCAAAACTCCTTTGCAATGATCCTAAAGGTAACAAGATAGTCCACAGTTGAATGATATCTCCTAAACTTGGCCTGGCCTTTAGCTCTTTTACCAAGACTTTCTAGCCAAACGCTAATCTTCTTTTCCAAAATAATTCCATAAAGCTTGGCTAAAATTGAGCTAATCATAATGGGGTGAGTGAAAGAACTTGGTGACCAAAAAAGTGGTAATGGCTTGATTAATAACACGCACTCGAAAGAACGTGTGCGCTTTCCTACAACTATACGTTTGGTTGTGGCCAAACCTCCACGTGGATTTCCATGTAGGTTTAGTAGTAGGAGCACATGTGTGCTCTTAATAACGTGTGTGCACTGTTAGGAATGTGTGCACATTCTTAAGAACGCGTGCATGTTCTTACTATTGTTTTTTTTTAAAAACCATCCGACAACGATTGTGTGCATATTGTGCACAAAATCTTGGGCGTGTTTCTCATTGGGAAAATGGTGCGAAAAGAGGAGGAAGAAAGAGAGGATATTGCCACCACCACTACCATCGTTTGTCTAGGTATGTTACATTTATTTTAACTTTAATCCAATTTAATCAATCTAATTTAATATATTTCTCCCAATAATCTAAATTGAAAAAAAAATGTGATTTAGTATTTTAAATAAAAAAGGAAACTAATTTGCATGCCATGGATGTTAAATTTTAGCATATACAATACAATGGAAACCCAAGAAAATTTAAACCCCTCACAAGAAAACCAAGAAGATCAAAACTACAACCCACCACCACAAAATGTAAACAATGGAATCAATGAGGGGTTGGTGATATTAAGAAACCTTGAGGAACAATTAAAGGAGACTAGAGAACCTAGAAAAGTCTCCTTGGCCACTTCTTTAGACATCATTATCCAGTCCAATGCAAGTACCTAAGGGAAATTGGCATCGATGTTTTACTATAGGGAAAGAATGTACGAGTATTATAGCACTGGTTTGGACAGAAACCAAATCAAAGAACTGGGCATTTCAAAACAACAAATATTGTTTATCTTTAGGGATCCTAGAAATGGACAAGAACTACCATTGACCAGGAAACACATATCTATTGACGGGTGCATCCATTCCCATATTAGTCAAAACTCAATGCATAGGTGGTACATGGATTTTGATAAACCTCCCAGTAATAATAGGGAGAGGCCCTTATATTTTCTGAGGAAATTATGGGCTGAGTTTATTATGGGTAAACATGTCAACTACTTTGACATTAGTGACTTTCAGGGGGTGGGTCGAGGGTCTGCACAGGAATGAGAGTAGGCCAAGTGTGTCCCCAAGTTAGGTTCCCATGCCCCTAAGCAAAGGCCTAACCCCCCTACCCAACATCCTCCTATTGCATAGAAATTTCAACGTGTACAACTAGCCATCTCCTCATTGACTCGTAGCCTAGTGCAACATAGTATCTTCGTTGCACTATATCAATGAGAGGTGCATGCTAGTGAGATTGATAGGGGGGTTGGAGCATTATCATGCACATGAGAGTACAATGAGGATATGGCACATGAACATAGAAACCGTCCATGTGAACATCACATATGCTCCAGCTACGTGCAGATATGTTATCAACCTATAGATCCCATTGGACAACATAGCTTCATGGAAGAAATTTGTATCTTAACCCTTTTTTTTTCTTCATCGTTATATATTTATTTTGTACTTCGTGTATTTATATAGATATTTTATTGTATGCTATTTTGTAGTTGTTTTGTCCCAGCAACAGACCCTCCACGCCTGTGGATGCATCAATACCTAGCCCCACCATCGATGCAGGAGTAGAGGCAACATGTTCATTGGGTGCACCGTACACATAGGTAGGTATCACATTTGATAGATTCAACATAGTCATTTCTTTATTTTATGAAATCCTCAAATTTTGTATATGTTCTCTTGTTTCTACAGAATTTGGCACCAGGAAATGTTAGGGATTGTTCATCTAGGATGGAAAAATCACCAGCATAAGATGTATCATGTGTAAAGTTGAATATCGTATAATTCTCAAAATGTTTGTGTTTATGTTTTTAAATTTTAGTATTTGGTACTAATAGTTCATTTTTTTTCATATGTATGCAGGTCGTCGATATATTTGCTAGGTATAGTATTATTGCACCCCTAGGCACCTGGGCGCTACTTCTAGGTTTCCTTTCTCTAGGCCTAGGGTGTTGGAATCACCTGTATGACCTGTGAGGGTTCATCATAGACCACCTTTCTACCACCCACCACCACTTTTGGCCCCATCAAAAAAGACTTCCACATTAGAGGTTGTCTCAAAGTAGTTTGTACAACCTAGTGATCCATCTATCAGTGAATATCCATCAATGCCTGAGATATTCATGGTGAGATAATGAATTGGGGATAATTTTTCATATTTCATGAATTTTTTTTTATGCATATTTGTTTAATTTTCTTGACGTGATCCTTGTAACTGATGCAGGGTGGAATTGCAGAGAGATTGGGGTCACGGAGGAGGATAATACTCGCACGATTGATAGTTTTGTATGTTGTGAGTTGTCTTAGGTTAAATTACAAAGTATCAATTTGTATGTCTATTAATTCATTGATGAAAAAAATGCATAACATTGTTTATTGTTTGTGCAATCTCCAGAGCATCGAAGCATGCCCAGACCTAGAACCTGTCGAGGTGCATCCTCGAGAAAGAGAAGAAAGATAGATTTCTAGAATGATCCTCAAGGTGGCAAGGGTGGAAATGGTCAATGAAATACCAACTACTGCCATATCGTATGTAGGCTACGATATATATGATTTTTTATGTTAGGGTACTTGTATATTGGGCACGAGTTGCCATTTTGTAAAAAATGTATAGGTTATACGATGTTGAGTATATATATATTTCATGGCACACTTTTTATGAATCTCATTTTTGTACATTTGATGTTTATGAATATATGAATTTCAAAGTGTTTGAACTCTAAAGTGTATGAATTTTATGTGTATTAATCGCTTGATTTGTTTCTATTTAGAGATCATAAATACTTGGATTATGCATTAAGAAATAGCTTATGGGAACACACATTTGAGATCAATGTTATTTTCTAGGCCACACACAATATCCTCCTCTATCTATGCATGACATATATAAAATCATTTGATTTATGTATAACCCTTCATAAATGGTAAAACGACTAGTGAAAGACTCATTAATGCAAATGTTTGTTGAGATTGTGTAGTGGGTATTTGTAAAATTTGTTCAACCCATCAATTATTAATAACATGTATTCAATAACACTATGCTACCAAAAATATATCTAGAAAGTAATGGTACCAAAATTCTATCTAGAAAGTAATGCCTTACACGTTTTCCTTTCTCCAACCTAATAGAAAATTAGCACATGTGAATGGGTAAATTATGTGTCTCTAATAAATAGATTGATATAGATCAACTACTTTGGGTAAATTATGTCTCCGATAAATTATGTGGTTACATGCTAGTATATTACATCTTATATATAATCAATGATGTGATATTCAAAATGTAAAACTTGAAAAAGATACTAATGAGTTTCCAAATTTGACATCTATGATACAGTTTCGTTACATGCACAATGTGTATATTGACTTTTTTACGATTGAAACTATTTCGAGTTATTTCTCTCACACTATCTTGATTCTCAAATAAGCCATCACTTTTACATGAAATGAATTGTGTGTCATCCACGAGAGGGGCTCTATTTATAAGTTATTTTTAGTGTTTTAGTTGTCTTAGGGTTTTAGTGGTAGTTGTCTTAGGGATTCTCAAGTATGCATACCATTGCATACCATGGTATTGCAATTGGTGGTATGCATACCATAGATATCCCTACCATGGTATGCATACCATTGGTATCCATACCATTGGTATCCATACCATTGGTTTGCATACCATTAGTATCCATACCATGGTATGCATACCATTGGTATTGCAATGGTATGCATACCATTGCATATCATTGGTATGGATACCATGGTATTGCAATGGTATGCATACCATTGCATACCATTGGTATGCATACCATGGTATTTGAATGGTATGCATACCATGGTATCGCAATGGTATTATCAACTATGGAATACCATTGGTATGCATACCATTGCATATCGAGGGGATCAAAATATGCTCAAAAAATCAAAGTGCTCATAATTTCTTCAAAACGGACACGTGCGTAGGCCTCATCCTCACGATCCAAATTCAACTTGAATGGGTTCAAACAAACGTCCTATGGGTGAGATATCACGTTCTGTCTGCTTTGCCAAACAAACAAAATTTTGTTGACTGTACAATCCGTACAATGTTGACGTGGCATGTTCATACTAATGACGTGGTAGTGAACCGTACTGACTCGTGGCAGGGTGATGTGGATTGATGACTATGCAGAGATGCTAATGTGGCATGGCCATACTACTAGCGTGGCATGTCCATACTAGACACGTGGAAGGTGGTTGTACCGACACGTGGCACCTGAGTTGGACTTGTCATATGGTGACACATGTCATTTTTTGAGCTGGCAGTTGATTACATGGAAGATTTGTGGACCAATAGAACGGTTCCACGTGGCCCAGACATGGTATTCCAAATGGCACCCCCTCCAAGGCATAAAAATGGGTTTATGTTCACGGTTTTTGGAACCCGCGACCTCCAGGGACACATTGATGACTTGGCAGGGCTGAGCTACCAGCCCACCCACACAATATTTATTACCACTATATGTTTTGATAAAGTTGTATGTTTTTTTATATGGATTGGTTTGGCGAGGTCTGGGTCGGGGCTTAGCCCTAGCCCCCGGTTGCATTACTTATGCCATGTGACTACCGCTCGAATTTATGCGCGGGGTTTTAAAACTCACCTCCAAACAGTCAACCGCCACATGCCCAAGACACTTGTCAAACCCTCATCCAACTGTGCAATGGGTGTCGAATTTAGCGCATAGGGATTGGACACCTGGGATCCATGCGACCAACACCTCTACCCTTGGGGGCACTAATCGCACTAATGGTGCGACAAAATGCCTGTTTTTGTGGGAAGGTGCATGTGTTAGATTTTTGGCATGGAAAACGCTAGGTTCATTCAGTCTGGGTGCATTTTGGCAAGCAGAGACAAAAAAGAATTGGGAGAAACTTCTAGGGAGTGATTCCAACTTAGGTTTTGGCCAAACCAGGTGCAGGAAGAGCCCAACTAGGTGTTTTTGGACATTTTGGGGCCATTGAAGCCATCCATTTCTCATTCTGGGCATTGTAAAGAACTTGTTTTGA
>ML798886.1:39644-103942 GCA_009831015.1 Picea engelmannii
AATAGCTTATGGGAACACACATTTGAGATCAATGTTATTTTCTAGGCCACACACAATATCCTCCTCTATCTATGCATGACATATATAAAATCATTTGATTTATGTATAACCCTTCATAAATGGTAAAACGACTAGTGAAAGACTCATTAATGCAAATGTTTGTTGAGATTGTGTAGTGGGTATTTGTAAAATTTGTTCAACCCATCAATTATTAATAACATGTATTCAATAACACTATGCTACCAAAAATATATCTAGAAAGTAATGGTACCAAAATTCTATCTAGAAAGTAATGCCTTACACGTTTTCCTTTCTCCAACCTAATAGAAAATTAGCACATGTGAATGGGTAAATTATGTGTCTCTAATAAATAGATTGATATAGATCAACTACTTTGGGTAAATTATGTCTCCGATAAATTATGTGGTTACATGCTAGTATATTACATCTTATATATAATCAATGATGTGATATTCAAAATGTAAAACTTGAAAAAGATACTAATGAGTTTCCAAATTTGACATCTATGATACAGTTTCGTTACATGCACAATGTGTATATTGACTTTTTTACGATTGAAACTATTTCGAGTTATTTCTCTCACACTATCTTGATTCTCAAATAAGCCATCACTTTTACATGAAATGAATTGTGTGTCATCCACGAGAGGGGCTCTATTTATAAGTTATTTTTAGTGTTTTAGTTGTCTTAGGGTTTTAGTGGTAGTTGTCTTAGGGATTCTCAAGTATGCATACCATTGCATACCATGGTATTGCAATTGGTGGTATGCATACCATAGATATCCCTACCATGGTATGCATACCATTGGTATCCATACCATTGGTATCCATACCATTGGTTTGCATACCATTAGTATCCATACCATGGTATGCATACCATTGGTATTGCAATGGTATGCATACCATTGCATATCATTGGTATGGATACCATGGTATTGCAATGGTATGCATACCATTGCATACCATTGGTATGCATACCATGGTATTTGAATGGTATGCATACCATGGTATCGCAATGGTATTATCAACTATGGAATACCATTGGTATGCATACCATTGCATATCGAGGGGATCAAAATATGCTCAAAAAATCAAAGTGCTCATAATTTCTTCAAAACGGACACGTGCGTAGGCCTCATCCTCACGATCCAAATTCAACTTGAATGGGTTCAAACAAACGTCCTATGGGTGAGATATCACGTTCTGTCTGCTTTGCCAAACAAACAAAATTTTGTTGACTGTACAATCCGTACAATGTTGACGTGGCATGTTCATACTAATGACGTGGTAGTGAACCGTACTGACTCGTGGCAGGGTGATGTGGATTGATGACTATGCAGAGATGCTAATGTGGCATGGCCATACTACTAGCGTGGCATGTCCATACTAGACACGTGGAAGGTGGTTGTACCGACACGTGGCACCTGAGTTGGACTTGTCATATGGTGACACATGTCATTTTTTGAGCTGGCAGTTGATTACATGGAAGATTTGTGGACCAATAGAACGGTTCCACGTGGCCCAGACATGGTATTCCAAATGGCACCCCCTCCAAGGCATAAAAATGGGTTTATGTTCACGGTTTTTGGAACCCGCGACCTCCAGGGACACATTGATGACTTGGCAGGGCTGAGCTACCAGCCCACCCACACAATATTTATTACCACTATATGTTTTGATAAAGTTGTATGTTTTTTTATATGGATTGGTTTGGCGAGGTCTGGGTCGGGGCTTAGCCCTAGCCCCCGGTTGCATTACTTATGCCATGTGACTACCGCTCGAATTTATGCGCGGGGTTTTAAAACTCACCTCCAAACAGTCAACCGCCACATGCCCAAGACACTTGTCAAACCCTCATCCAACTGTGCAATGGGTGTCGAATTTAGCGCATAGGGATTGGACACCTGGGATCCATGCGACCAACACCTCTACCCTTGGGGGCACTAATCGCACTAATGGTGCGACAAAATGCCTGTTTTTGTGGGAAGGTGCATGTGTTAGATTTTTGGCATGGAAAACGCTAGGTTCATTCAGTCTGGGTGCATTTTGGCAAGCAGAGACAAAAAAGAATTGGGAGAAACTTCTAGGGAGTGATTCCAACTTAGGTTTTGGCCAAACCAGGTGCAGGAAGAGCCCAACTAGGTGTTTTTGGACATTTTGGGGCCATTGAAGCCATCCATTTCTCATTCTGGGCATTGTAAAGAACTTGTTTTGACACTTTGAGAATTGATGAAAACGATCCATTGGAAGATGGACTAGGAGATGTAGCCCAAGAGAGGGGTGAACTCCTTTATCATTTTGGTGTGTTAATGTGTTTATTACGATGGTTGTTTATGCTGATCATGATTAAGTAAAAAACTCATTAATCTTTATGTGTTTGTAACTTGATCCTATTACCCAAGAATGTACCATTTCACTTGCAAATTTAAAAAGATTCAAGCCTTTACATTTTCATATCAAGTTGGTATCATATCATAAGTTTTTGAATGTTTGATTGTTTGCAAGTGTTTGTTTACTGATGCTTACAAGGTTGAATCTCACAAGAGGAGAAGGTCAACTTGTAGAGCCAAGTTCTCAACTATTAAGAAAGAGAACTACACAGTCACCTCAAGATTCAAGGAGATATTCACCAAGTATGGCTCATGAGGAGAGTCATGAAACTCTTCCTTCAGAGGATGAAACTTTTAGAAAATATTTCTATGATATGACAGAGATTGTGAAAGTTTTATTTGAAGAAAGAAATGCAAGATTTCAAGGTGAAATCTCAAACCCTCCAAAAGGTAATGGAGATAGTGGTGATAAAACTCCAAAGGGAAATGGAGGGAATGGTGATTATCCACCTCCTTCAACTCCATATTCCACCTCTTCTACAATTTCACAACCACCTCCAAATTCTCCAAAAGAACATGGTAAAACTCGTCTACAAACGCCTTTGCTTAAGCTTGATATTAAGTTTGAATTTCCTATGTACAATGGAGAGGTAAATGCTGAGAAATTGGATAAATGGATTCGTCAGATTGAAGTGTATTGTAGGATACAAAGGATCAAATATGATGAAACTAATATTCAACTTGCTTCTTTAATATTGGACAGTGCAACACTCATTTGGTGGGAATCCAAAACTCAAGAGGACATGAAGAAACATGGTAAATTTTTATCCTCTTGGAATGATTTTATTGTTGCACTTAAAAGAAAATTTTATCCATTAGCATACATGCATAAAACTATTATGGATTGGAAAAAATTTAGACAAGCTAAAGGGAAAAGTGTTCAAATATACACTCAAGAATTTAGAAGAAGTGATTTGATTTTGGGTATTTTTCTTCTCAAGAAACGTTACTCAAATATATTGGAGGATTGCATATCTACTTGAGGCACACAATATTTATGTTTAACCCTACAAGTCTAGATGAAGTTTTTGTACAGGCAACTCATTTGGAAGCAAGAGGGAGGAATGAATCTCAAGAGGGAAGCAAGAAACCTTTTGTTCATGGAGACAAAGGAAAGAATAAGTTTAAGGAAAATGGAAGAAAGAATGCTCCAGTCAAGAAAGAGGGAGAGAAACTCACATGTAAACATTGTTCAAAATATGGCCATGATGAATACCATTGTTGGAAATTTCATCCTAAAAAGAGACCCAAAAACTTCATCCATAAGGGGAAACCAAAGGCTACTGCAACCATATAACATGATTTAGGTTCTGATTCCAGTAATGAAACAAATATTACAGCCATTGGTTTTCAAGGTAAGGATTCTATTGAAACTAGTGGTTATTCAAGTAGTAATAACCTCAATGAAACTCAACATGAAAAAGAAAGAATAGAGATTTTTCACATAAGGGTGATTTCAAAGCATACCAAGATAGATACTTTTTTTTAATACTGTATCTCAAGCAAACCTCATATCTAAAGACACTATCAAGAAACTAAAATTGGAAACTACTCCACATCCTAAAACATACCCTCTAGGATGGATATGTGACAATGCCAAATTGCATGTGACAAGAAGGTGTAAACTTATATTTTCCATCACTGCAAATTTTATAGATGAGGTAGAGATTGATGTTATTCCTTTGGATATCTATGGTATTATGTTGGGGATCCCCTAATTATATGATAGGAGAGCCATCTTTCATCGTCATGAGAACAAGTATCATTTATTTAAAAATGGAGTTGAGTACATTGTTAGATCACATACAAAGAAGTTGAATTTGTCACTGTTAAATGATGGACAAATGAAGAGATTAGTCAATTCTAGTAAGAATTTTGTCCTCTTGATGATCAAACCCAAAGACAATGTTGAAAAAGAAGCTTTCCAAGGTTGTGATTTAAAGTTTAAATATGATTTATATGAGTTTGTTAACCAATATGATGAGATGTTTCAGGAACCAAAGGGATTGCCTCCAAAATGGATATCCAACATGAGATACTACTGCAACAAGATTTCCCTCTTCCAAACATTGGTATGCATAAGATGTCAGTCATGGAGAATGTTGAAATTAAAAAACAAATCCAAGAGTTGCTTGACAAAGAGGTCATCATGTCAAGCACATCGTCATGTGGATCACCAATTGTTTTAGTGCCAAAGAGAGATGGTACATGGCACATGTGTGTATATTTCAAGGCATTGAACAAGATTACGGTAAAGAATCATTATTCTCTTCCTAGAATTGATGATTTGCTTGATCAATTGAAAGATGCTAAGTATTTTACTAAATTGGATTTGAGAAGTGGATATCATTAGATTAGGATTGCTAAGGGAAACACTTGGAAGACAACTTTAAAAACAAAGAAAGGTTTGCTTGAGTGGATTGTAATGCTATTTGGACTTTGCAATTCTCTTGCTACATTCATGAGAGTCATGAATGATGTTTTAAGGCCTTTTCTTGATGATTGTGTGATTGTGTACATGGATGACATTTTGATATTTAGCAAATATCGTGAAGATCATGTTATGCATGTAAAGAAAGTTATGGATGTCTTAAAGAAAGAAAAATTGTTTTTGAAGATGTCTAAATGTGAGTTTGGAAAGACCTCACTTGTTTACTTGGGGCATGTTGTTGTTGGAGGAGAACTGAAAATTGATCCTTCCAAGGTCAAGGTTATTTTAGATTAGCCAAAGCCCAACAATGTGATAGAGGTAAGAAGATTTTTGGGAGCAACCCAATATTGGAGAAAATTTATTGCTAACTTCTCTTCAATTGTAGCTCCATTACATGCAGTGACAAGCATCAAGCAAGTTTTCCAATGGGGAGGAAAGCAACGAAAAACATTTGATGCATTGAAGGAGAAGATTAGTTTAGCTCCAGTTCTTGTACTTCAAAATTTGAGACATCCATTTGAGATCCAAACATATGCAAGAAATTAAGCAATGGGAGCGGTCTTTTTGCAACGTGGTAAGCCCATTTGTTTTCATTTTGAAACTTTTAATGGTGTTGTGATTAACTATCCTACTTATGATAAGGAGTTGTATGCATTGGTGGAAAGTGTGAAAAAATGGAAACAATATTTGTTGGGAAAGGAAACTATCATTCACATAGATCATCAACCATTACAATACTTACAATCACAAACAAAGACACAACAAACAAGGTGCTTTAGATGGATGGGTTTTCTACAATAGTTCCACTTCGTTATAAGGTATAAAAAAGGAATTTATAACAAATTTGTTGATATTCTTTCTAGTCCTATTGTTAGTGCTTCAGTTATTCTTAAGAATAATTCTATCATGCATGAGAGCTATGTTGAACAATATGCTTTAGATGTTGATTTTAAAGAGGTTTATGCAACTTTGTGTCATTCTAACCAAGTTGAGGAATTGGATTACCATGTGCATGATAAGATTTTGTAGCATCTTGGAAAGCTATGTATTCCATGTGGTGAAAGAGTCAACATCATAAGGGAAGGTCATTCTTCTCTTATTGCTGACCACTTTGGTGTAGGAAAGACAGTGGCTAATTTGCAAAGGTATTGTTATTGGCCTAAAATGAATGAAAGTGTTTCAATATATGTAAGAGGATGTTCTTTATGTGCTACAAGCAAGCCTAGCAATAGAAATTTGGGTTTGTATACTCCACTTCCGGTTCCTTCTCGTCCTTGGGAAAGAATTTCCATGGACTTTGTAGGAGGTCTACCTATGTCTAAAAAGAATCATGATTATTTGTATGTTGTGGTTGACCGTTTCAAAAAAATGTGTATTTTGATGCCTGGTAAGAAGCAAGTTACAGCTGAGAAAACAACACATATGTTCTTTCAGCATGTTTGGGTACATTTTGGGTTGCCTAAATCCATTATTTATGATTGAGATTCTCGATTTATTGGCAACTTTTGGTTAAGTTTATGGGCACTCATGGACACAAAGATGAAAAAGAGCACAACTTTTCATCCACAAACTAATGGTCAAATAAAAGTGGTTAATTGAAAAGTAATGCATATTCTTCGTGGTTATTGCAACAAGCATCCTATGCTTTGGTATGAGCACCTACACTACATTCAACATGCTTACAACCAGGCAAAGCACTCTTCAACTCAAACATCTCCATTTGAAGCATGTTTTGGTTATTTTCCAAAACCTCCTTTAGATTTTATCATTGGGAAAGACATTTCTATTGATGGTCAATATGACATTGATAAGGAAAAGAAGTTCATTGAACAAATTCAGTTGGTGCATCAAATGGTACAAGAACAGTTGGAAAAGAGCCAAGCCAAGTACAAGAAAAGACATGACAAGCATCGTGTTCATCACAGTTTCCAAGTTGGAGATGAAGTTTGGATGTACATTAGAAAAGAGAGGCTTAAAGGGGAAGGTAAAAAAATGAAACCAATTAGATATGGACCTTTTAAGATTATTGAAAAGATAGGTAACAATTCCTTCCATTTTGATTTGCCTCCTTATATGAAAATGTATGAAGCTGTAAATGTTGAGAATTTGAGATTGTATGAGCCTCCTTTGATTGATGATCAAGGAGAACATGTTCAAATTCCTTCTATAGATGATTTCTCACCAAAATATCTTTCATAACTGCATGAAGACAAAATCCTTGATATGAGGATGAGAACTTCAAAATGGGGGAATGTGGAACACCTTCGAGATGGTATTAAAGGCACAAATCCAAGAAAGCCCAAGTGGATTGAGGTTGTAAAGGTGAGGGAACTATATCCTCATCTTCAGATAGACTGAAAGTAGTCTTTTGGAGGTCCAAAATATTCTCAATGGGGAGGAGTGATCCAGGGGATCAAAATATGCTCAAAACGTCAAAGTGCTCATAATTTCTTCAAAACAAACACGTGCGTAGGCTTCATCCTCACTATCCCAATGCAGCTTGAACAGGTTCAAACGAATGTCATATGAGTGAGATATCACATTCTGTATGCTTTGCCAAACATGTAAAATTTTGTTGACTATACAGTTTGTACAGTGCTAATGTGGCATGTCCGTACTGCTGACGTGGTAGTTGACTTCACTGACATGTGGCCTAGCCATACTGCTGACGTGGCATGTTGATACAAGACATGTGGAAGGTGGTTTTACCGAAACATGGAGAGGTGACATGGCAGAGGATGATGTCATAGCTGAGTTGGACTTGTCAAATGGTGACACATGTTGGTTACTGAGCTGGAAGTTGATTACATGGAAGATTTTTGGACCAATAGAATGGTGCCACGTGGCCCAGACATGTGATTCTATGTGGCACCACATTCAAGGCATAAAAGTGGTTTTTTGTTCGTAGGGGTTGGAACCCGCGACCTCTAGGGACACATCGAGGACTTGGCAGGGTTGGGATACCAACCTGCCCGCATGGTATTTCTTACCACTATATTCTTTGATAATTTTTTATGTTTTTTATATGAATTGGTTTGGCAGGGTCTGGGTCGGGGCTTAGCCCCGAACCTCGGTTGCATTAGTTATGCCATGTGACTACCACTCAAATTTGTGCGTGGGGTTTTAAAACTCACCTCCAAATGGTCAATCACCACATGCCCATGACACTTGTCAAACCCTCATCCAACCGTGCAACAGGTGCCTTCTTTAGCACATAGGGCTTGGACACCTGGGATCCATGTGACCAACACCTTCGCCCTTGGGGGCGCTAATCGCGCTGACAATGCGATAGAATGCCCAATTTTGTGGGAAGGTGCATTTGATGGGTTTTTGGCATGGGGAACACCCATGAGCCAGGTTCAGCCAGTCTGGGTGTATTTTGGCGAGCAGAGACAACAAAGAATTAGGAGAAACTTCTAGGAATGATTCCAACTCAGTTTTTTGCCAAACCACGTGCAGGAAGAGCCCAACTAGGGGTTTTTGGATGTTATGGAGCCATTGAATCAACCCATTACTCATTCTAAGCATTGTAAATCATTGATTTTGACACTTTGAGAATTAATGAAAAAGATCCATTGGAAGTTGGACCAGGAGATGTAGCCCAAGAGAGGGGTGAACTCCTTTATCATTTTCTTGTGTTAGTGTGTGTATTATGATGGTTGTTTATGGTTGTTTATGCTGCTCATGATTAAGTAAAAAAATCATTAATATTTATGTGTTTGTAACTTGATCCTATTACCCAAGCACATACCATTTCACTTGAAATTTTAAAAATATTCCAGACTTTACATTTTCAGATCAATTGCATACCATGGTATTTCAATGGTATGCATACCATGGTATTGCAGTGGTATGCATACCATTTATAGGTTGTTTCTAGGGTTTTAGTTGTCTTAGGGTTTTAGTGGTAGTTGTCTTAGGGATTGTAAAGTATGGCATACCATTGGTATGAATACCATTTATAGGTTATTTTTAGGGTTTTAGTTGTCTTAGGGTTTTATAGGTAGTTGTCTTAGAGAGCCTCAAGTATGAATACCATTGGTATGTATACCATTGGTATGCATACCATTGTATTGCAATGGTATGCATACCATTTATAGGTTATTTTTAGGGTTTCAATTGTCTTAGGGTTTTAGTGGTAGTTGTATTAGGGATTCTCAAGTATGGCATACTATTGGTATGCATACCATTTATAGGTTATTTTTAGGGTTTTAGTGGTAGTTGTCTTAGGGATTCTCAAGTATGTATATCATTGGTATGCATACCATTGCATACCATTGGTATGCATACCATGGTATTGCAATAGTATCCATACCATGATATTGCAATGGTATTCATACCATGGTATTGCAATGGTATGAATACCATGGTATTGAAATGGTATGCATACAATTTATAGGTTATTTTTAGGGTTTTAGTTGTCTTAGAGTTTTAGTGGTAGTTGTCTTAGGGATTCTTAAGCATTCATACATTGCATACCATGGTATTGCAATGGTATGCATACCATGGTATCACAATGGTATCCATACCATTGGTATGCATACCATTGTATGCCTGCCATTGTGATACCATGGTATGCATGCCATTGCAATACCATGGTATGCATTCCAGTGGTATGCATTGTTGATGTTTCATCATTAGGTGGAACTTCTCCTAGATTGGGCTGCAAACCAAGGGATATAAAATACATTTATCATAAAGGTGCACTTGTGGTAAATGGGCCCAGACAGAGTCCTTCATTGATCATGACAAGGAATAATATGGACTCGAGGTGCTTGAAGTGATTTCCATGTATCAGTTAGCATCATGATAACATTCACTCACAAGTGCGTACTTGTGGTGAAAGATCTTGGTGTGGTGTTTGTCCTAGTCATGGTGATTTGACAAGGAATGATAAAGACTCAAAATGCTATATTCTATTACATGTGGACCTAGAGTGGGCCTCATATCATAGAGAGTTAATTGGCTCAAAAGGGAGAGCCGCAGAAGGAGTTTCTCCTCGATTTAGGTGGGATATAGACGTCTCCCAAGACTAACATACAAGTGTCATGAGTCTACGATGAAGTTTGTATACTTCAGAGACAAGCTTGGCATGATGCAGAATGTCTCCCTCGTTGAGAGGGAGTGTTGATGTTTGGAATGCATTGAGAATAAATTATCTTAGAATAATAATTAATAATATAATTATTCATTATTAAATATCATATATAATAAGTAAATGATAATAATAAATAGTTATTGATTACTCAAGGGACAGATCCTTTGATGTATGGTCACCATATGTTCCCTATATATGGAACACTCATCATTGTAATAATATATCAAATATATCTCATATGAAGAAAAACAACATGGTATCAGAGTGAGATTGGGCTTGACTCCCTTGCGGGAGGGCCGAGGAAAATGAGAGAAATAGCTTGTTGTGCAATGTGATCATCAACAAGTTCATTATGTGATCAATGTGATTATTAAATGGGCAGTTGCATGGATGGGGGAGTTGATTCCTTCCACACCTCCATGGATGATTTGTATGATAACAATCCAGTCTCCATATAAGAAATTATCACTAAAATTGACGTGTGAATCATCCCTATTGACATCATTTACTCGTTGGACTATGCTTTGTTGGGATATATTAATTGAAAAAATAGGTTATTCCATTTATTTTGGGTAGCCAATTAATAAGTTAAATGTTATCGCCATCCACGCGAGTCCCAAACCTAAACCTAAGTTGTTTTCTATGCTTCACATAAAAGCGTGAAATCATGACCATGCCATCTCTAGTCTCTGTTAAAAGCATCGCTGCTAGTTAATGCATGGAATTATATGATGATGATTTATGATGATGATATGATGGGTATGGAATTTGAAGTTTATTCCGCCAAGTGTATACAGGTGCATGCCACAATTGTTTATGATCAGAATTTTTTTTGGTTTTTGTGAGTGCACGTTCTAGGGAATATCGACCACTTTCACTCAAATGATTAGTATCCAGGAGAAGGGAGGAGGGAAAGAGTTGATTGTTATTGTGGTGGCAGTAAATTGTAAGGCCCTCTTTGGCCACCATTGAAGCTATGATGACGATGGATGGATGATCATAATAAGTATTTATGTGTTATGATGTGTCATACATGCACCACGACTTCAACATCGTGATGCCATAGACCATGTTTCCTACAAGAAGATGACACTAGGCGTGCATGCCTACTACCTCTTATTTCTTGGATTCCTCTCTCTCTTGTTCTTGTGATTGTTACTAATTACTAGACGACTGTTGGAAGGATTTACAGTTATATGGTGTAATGGAACCCATGAATGTGCTCTAGTATATGGTTGAGAATGTCATCCATTCAGCTTGGACTCCATCATCGAGGTTCGTGAGGAAGTGGACATAAATCAATCTGAGGAACCTGAATCACTATGTCTGGTGCTTTGGGAAACATGTTCACGTGTTTATCAAGCTATAGTTTATATTCCTTAGAAGAGTAGTGGTATAGAAACTCCTTTCGATTTGATGGAATTGATGTTTTTCTCATTATTATGATCCAAGAGGTATCAAATAGGTCACACAAGTGGTGGCTATAGAGGGTTATATTGGAATCAAATATTCTAATTGTTGTTGTTGTGTTGATCCTTACTCTCTTTACATTTTGGGCAACTAGGAAATGACTTGATTCTAGTTTACTCACATTCGTCGTTTTTCGTTGGAATGGTGATTCTCATTTAGAGTGAAGTCCTCATAATAATTTAAGGAACATGACTCCCAAGGAGGCCTACACCGGAGTGAATCATGAGGCTGGAATACTTTAGTATATTTGGGTGTCTTGTATACATTCATGTATCCAAGGATAAAAGGACCAAGCTAGACCCTTCAAGAAGAAAGAGTACATTTGTGGGGTACAATGAATATTTGAAGGCATACCGGATCTACATCCCTAGTTAGAGATAGATTGAGGTGAGAAAATATGTTACCATTGAGGAGGAGGTAGCCTTCAGGGGATATAAAGGATATCACATGAAGATTGATAGTGGGAGACAGGAATATATGCTTCATTCTCTCCCTCACCCTCCAACAGTTCAAAGGGAGACAATTGAGCCTATTGATCCAATTGATCTCGTTGATCATGTAGCTCCAGTTGATGTTCCTAGAGATATTATAGTAGGTCGAAAGAGACCTACATGGGATCCTCAACCTCTAAAGGAGGAAGAAGGACATGAAACTCCTCGTGGTACCTTCCGATAGAGAAAGAGACCTCAGAGATATTCGTGCTATTCTTCATCCATGAGCCACATCATTGATTTTGAGCCTTCATGTTTTAGGAGGTATCTAGTCAACTATTATGGAGAGATGCCATTGTTATCACTGAAATTTCATCCACAAGTGGTTACAACAATCCAGCATCTCCAAACACCTATTAGTTCATTCATGGCCCAAAAATGCATTTCCAAAGGGCACAAACTATAAAATCATCATGCACTTAGAATATAAAGGAAGCGCGCGCACGTGCGCCAGTCTAAAACGCAGGGAAAGCCTGCGCACATGCGCCAGTCTAAAACGCAGGGAAAGCGTGCGCACGTGCGCCCAATGCATGAATGTGGACGCAAAAAGTAGCGCACACCTCAGAACAGTGCATTAATGATTCTGGTCAACCTCCCACCCACTTCTGGTTCAGCTCCCAAGTCGATTTGACCCCCAAATCTAAGCTAAATCTGAGAGGGGGGCTGGTCAAATACCTAAAGGGCCCCTTGTTCACACTAAAGACCGGTTGAATAATGCCTCAAAGCTTTGCTATAAAAAGAGGCTACGAGTGCACTATATTTTCAAGAATCTATTTGTATTGTTATGCTGCCTCTATTCTCCTGCAAGGAACCTCTTTCCTAATTGGAGCATACAAGCACCATTTGATTGGGCTATTCACATCACCTCTTGACTGAATGAGCTTTGGATTTCGTCACCATTTCCTTTTAGTTTTCTATTTGTAAGAAGATCTCTCTCATTGGGGGTTAAAGAGCCCTCCCTTGGAGGAAGAGGGGACCCATAGGTCTCCCTTTATCTTTGGCATTTTCCCACTAATACAATCTATCCATTGGTGGCATGAATATTGGTCAATTGTTTGGTTAATTTTGGTTCTAATTCCCTTATGCACTTTAGTTTAGTTTCTTTAATTGTTGTTAGCTTAGTTGTTTTTTTATTTCTTGTGCTTGATATTTCTAACTCTTGCACTAACTTCTGTCATGTCCATCTAGCCAAACTAGACTTGCAAGTGTCCCTCTTTTGCTCATTCAGGTGATGAAAATGATACAACAGATGTTGAAATTACTAAGACAACTGAGAGGGGGGGGGTGAATTAGTTGTTACTGTGCTTAAACAATTTTAAGCCTATTAAACCATTTTTAACATTTCTCCAAGTGACCATCAATATTATAAAACATATGGACAACATAAATAATGAGCATCAGTCACACATAAGATATACACAGAGACATATTTTCACGAGGAAACCCATAAAGGGAGAAAACCTCTTCTTCTTCGAAATGATAGGCAATCTTTAAGTTCTGTACATCATCTATAATTGAGCACCAACTCAATGTGAGGCTACTACCTCTGTTTTACAAGCTCCAACTTGTTTGAGAGAACCAACTCTCTAGTTTCTCTAGCACCCACTAGAAGGAAGCACAAACTCCCTGAGTGTTCCAGCACTGACTTGATGGAAGCACCTACTTCCGCTTATACAAGCGCCAACTTGCATACAAAAAACACTGTGTTTTCCTGAGCACCACCCTGCCACCCTATTTTTCTAGCCACGACTAGATGGATGATACAACTTCCAATCTTCAAGCACAAACTTGAATATCAGAGGACCATAGTCCTCCCTAGCACCACCCTTCCTCCCTAATTATAAATAAATGATGGACAAACAAACAATACAGGTATCTCAATTCTTACCCCTTCTTCACTGTTCTACAGTTATTCTTTGGTTCAAAAACTATTCTGCAATTCTTCTCTACTTCATGCTATTCTTCTATTCTGCTCTTTCTTCTGTCTGTTCGACGAATGTTACTCATCTCTGAGTTTTATATCATGCTCTGCATACTGTAATTTTACCCTTCTTACAGTTCATCTCATTTTTCTGGTTAGAGCATCCATCTCCACACAGTCGCTGCATCTCTCCTTTTATACATACCAGCCTCATCAGTAACACTTAGAATCTCCTTGGGAAAAGAAGAAAACATCTCAGTAACTGAATCTCCAACCGATCAGGAACCATGATTCGATTATGCTAACTGAAACATAATTGAATAGTTAATCATGAATATCAACAATAGCCCTTCGATCAGATACTCAAATAACCAGCACCATTGGATTAAATCTGTAGGGTCTTGTGTTTATTCCATATGCCCACTGGTTGTGACCACGAGCCTAATCAAAATGCGTTTCTCATTTCGCATTTTGTAAATCATGTGTTGAAGGGTCTAGACACTCCAAGTTGCGATCCCCGAAATGGAGCTTAGCTCCACTAGTGCCTCCCTCTCACATGACCATCGATAGTGACCTGGAGCTTATCCACAAAGTGCTTCGCAATTCGCAACTTTGGCATTCCTGTGATGAAGGGTCTCGACACTCCAAGTTGCGATCCTTGAAATGGATATTAGCAATTATCTCCTTCCCTTAATCCTTCGTCGATGTGACCATAAGTTATGACCAGGGGCCAAGCATGAGAGTGTTTCGCAATTTCGCATATCGGCGTTTCTGTCATGAGTTGCTTCCTTGACTCCTCCAACTCCCAGTATATGAAATTCCAAATGGAGCCAGATAAACAGTCCACGCTTTCCCTTGATCAACGATTCATATTGAATCTTGATTTTGCGTTTCAGGATTTCAAAAGATAGAGCTCCTCCTTCCTTTGAATTTCCAGTCAGTGAAAAATCTAACCTCTCGCCATGTGTAGTCTACATCCAACAGTCAGGATTGCTATCGCTATTTCGCATATCGCGAGTTTGAGAAGTTAGAGCACCTCCTCCCTTTGGATTTCCCAATCTGCAAAACTCTAAAACAGAGCCTTTGTTGTGCTCTGATCTATCGCCACGTGTCCCTCTTGGATCAATGATCCAGATCTTATTGTGATTTCACATATCGCGAGTTGGAGGTTAGAGAACTTCCTTCCTTTGAATTTCCAGTCAGTGAAATGTTAATCCCTCACCACGTGTACTCCTCAATGATGGATGACCCTCCTTCTTTCAATACATTGTAAGCCCCTTCATCTTGTACTTAAATATCATGCTCCTTCTTCTGGATCCAACGATGGTCGATCCTCGCGCTCAGATCCAACATCTGATATTTGTTCTCCTATTTTGCGCGTTCCTCCTATCTGTATTCAGATCTGACAGTCATCGGGAATTCGGGATGGGTGATCCAACGATCATTGTTTCTCCTCCTCCTGAGCTTACGCTTCTTATCTTGCCATGAGATCATCGTTGTGCTGTTGGTCTTGCCACTTTCTCTTGTTTTTCATCGTCGAGCTGAGCTTTCCATCAATGACAAATAAATACTCTGCCTTCTGTCCATAATAAATATGCCAACAATATCCCCCTTTTGAATTGATGGAAACCTTGAAGAACCTGAACACTACTTATGAACACTACTCGTAGCATCCTTACCATTACACTTTCTCCCCCTTTGACATCAATGTCAAATAAGAAACACGCTCCCCCTGAGATGTTGCAGTACATACTCCCCCTGTCAAATATGATCATCTTATAAGAAATACAACAAATATTAAATAAGTACTCCCCCTGACCAGGTGAACATATTAAACGAAATGAGTTATAACCCCAAACTTCTGACGAAGATATCCAAAAGGTGTCGCTGCTAACGGTTTAGTAAAGTATCAACAATATGTTTTGTGGAAGGAATATAATTCAACTGAAGTATTATGTTTGTAACTGGTTCTCTGATAAAATGGTATTTTATTGGGATATGCTTAGTCTTGGAATGAAGAACAAGATTATTGGAGACACTAATGGCATTAGTGTTATCATAGTGAATTGTAATCGGATCAGTATAATTTACCTTCAAATCTGCAAGAGTTTGAATCATCCATAAGATCTGAGTGCATCAAATAGCAGTAGAAATGTACTCTGCCTCTGTAGTTGATAAGGAAATAGATCCTTGTTTCTTACTAATCCATGCTACCAACTAGTCACCCAGGAAGAATGCACCTCCACTGGTGCTCTTTCTCTCATCCACACAATTTGCCCAATCTGCATCTGAATAAGCAGTTAACTAAAAATTTTGATTTATGGGATACCACAGACCATAATTTATTGTTCTCTTCAAGTATTTGAATATCCTTGTTACAGCTACCAAATGAATTTGTTTAGGAGCAGACTAATAACGACCTACCATTCCAACAACTTGCATTATATCAGGATAGGATGTTGTGATGTACAAAATACTACCTATCATAGAGAGATATGTCCTTTGATCAACATAAGGTGAAATATCATATTTACTGAGCTTGCAACCAACCACCATAGGTGTACTAACATGAGAGGAATCCTCCATCTGAAGTTTCTTCAACATCTCTTTCAAATATTTTTCTTGAGAGATAAATATTCCTTCAGAGGTCTGATTTACTTGTAAACTTAGAAAGTATGATAGTTCTCCTATCATGGACATCTCAAACTCTGTTTGCATCGAGTGAGAAAAACACTGGACAAAGGATTCATTAGTACAGCCAAAAATAATATCATCTACATAAACCAAAACAACAAGTAAATTATCACCTTCAGACTTAATGTAGACATTGTTGTCAACAGTACCTTTCTTGAACCCTTTGTCTTGTAAAAATTTGTCCAGTCTATAATACCAAGCTCGTGGTGCTTGTTTCAGTCCATATAAATATTTCTTCAGTTTGCAGACATAATCAGGATTATCTGTCAATGATAATCCTTCAGGTTGCTCCATATATGCTTCTTCCTCTAGATCTCCATTGAGAAATGTTGACTTAACATCCATCTGATACACTTTAAAGTTCTTATGACATGAATATGCGAGAAACATCATGATGGCTTCCAATCTTGCCACTGGTGAAAAGGTTTCATCAAAATCATTTCCTTCAACTTATGCATACCCTTTACAGACCAATCTGGATTTATTCCTAACAAATTGTCCTTTTTCATTCATTTTATTCTTGAACACCCATTTGGAGCCTATTACATTCTTATCTTCAGGTCTAGGAACAAGCTTCCAAGTATTGTTCTTATCAATCTGATCAATCTCTTCATTCATAGCTCTAATCCAATCATCATGCTGGTTGGCTTCATAAAAAAAATTAGGTTCAGTGATAGATAAAAAAGCAACATGAGATTGTTTTGAGTCTTTAATCAATTTCCTTCTTGTCTGAACTCCTTTATTTATATCTCCAATTATCTGATTTTCAGGATGATTCTTTCTAACAATTCTGAGAGGTCATTTTTCTTCTTTCTGCTGATTTGTGTCGGTCGGAGTATTCATATCTTCATCTAATTCAGATTATTCTCTTTTTGATCCTTGGACCTGTTCACCTTCATCTTCAACTATATCTTTTATGCTTGGTTCAACATTTCTTACATTTCTGAATGGGATTTCTTCATCAATTTTAACGTCGATACAGTCAACCAATTTATGCAGTCTCTTATTGTAGCATCTGCATCTTTTATTGTTTGTAGCATAACCTAAGAAGATACCTTCATCAACCCTATCATCATGTTTGCCAATATTTCATCATTATATATAACGTTTACTTCCAAAGACTTTAAAATGCTTGATTGAAGTAGGTGTTCCAAACCATAGTTCATAAGGAGCCTTGTCACTGTGCGGCCTAAGATGAGATTTGTTAAAGATATGAACAGTTGTATGGATTTCTTCCACCCAATATGTCTGAACATATTCCTTTCATTCATCATTGATCTTGCCATCTACTGAACTCATCTATTATGCCTCTCAACTACTCTGTTTTGCTGTGGAGTTCTTGGAATAGTGTATTCTCATTTGATTCCATGTTTATCACAGAACTCTTTGAAGTTCCATGAACTAAATTCTCCTCCTGTATCAGACCTTACTGCCTTCAATATTTTTCATGTTTGATTCTCAGTCAGAGCCTTAAACACTTTGAATTTTTCAAATGCTTTAGATTTTTCCTTCAAGAATGCAACCCACGTTAGTCTAGAATAATCATAAATAATCAACATAAAATAGTTTTCTTTTCCTGTAACTTCTTTTCTTGATGGTCCACATAAATCCATATGTACTGATTGGAGAGGTTTTTCTGTTGAAGGAAAGTTTTTAGATTTGAACTGAGTGCGAGTAATCTTTCCCATCTTGCAAGGTTTACAAACAGATTCATATGGATTTGATATCTTCAGAAGATATTTTACTGCCCCATTGTTTCTAAGATTGATTATATGATCAAAATTTAGGTGTCCAAGTCTCCTATGCCGTAGCCAACTTTCATCATATTTTCTTAAGTGACATTCTTCTTTTTCTTCTTTTAACACATAGACATTGTTTTCTATTCTTATCCCTTTTGCAACCAGTTGTCCTAAATTCAAAGACTTTATTTTACAATCTTTAGAAGTAAAAACAACTTCACATCCTTTGTCACAAACTTGACTGACACTTAGTATATTATGTTTCAGACCATCTACAAATAGCACATCTTGAGCTTTTCCTTTGCCATTACTCATGATTACCATTCCTTTACCTTTTATTTTTCCTAGTGAATCATTTCCAAAAGTTACATTCCCTGTTTTGTTTTCACTTAGAGTTAGAAACTTGCTTTTGTCTCCAGTCATATGTTTGGAACATCCACTGTCAATATACCAGGGATTCTTTTGTCTTTGGGCTGATAACACTAATCCTCACTGGTCATCATCTTTCTTCTTCCAAACCTTGAAATTTTCAGTAGAAGGATTCAGATCTGGCTTATAGTTCCTTAAGCGACAATCTACAACTTTATGGTCATAATTATGGAAGTTGTAACATTCTAGTTTACTTAATAACAGATCATAATGATTGTTATGCTCATAATTGTTGTTATGTTTCACCTGTGTCCTTCTCCCAGTCATCACATGATTTATAATCTGTGATTGTTTGTTGCTTGGTTGTCTCAATCTTTGTGGTGGAAGATAATTATTTCTTGAAAAACTTGATTGCTCATATCTAAGTCTTAAAGAACAATTTATAGCTTTGTGACCAAAGTTAGAACAAAAAAAACAATATCCATAGAAAAGTCCTTTGTACCTGGTTAAAGACTGTCTTCTTTGAGTGGGTCAATTTCTTCCATGCTGATAGTTTCTATTATCTACAGATTCGATTCTGGTGCTTTTTCTTTCATTCCTTCTTGGTGGCTGATTTTGTTTCTTTGTTTCTACAGAGTGGTTGTTGTCAATGATTATGGATTTGACAAATTTGATGGGTTCTTTATTACTTGGATGATCACTACTTGATCCTTCTTCATATCCCAAGCTAGATTTCAAATTTGGATTCCTTTGCTGATTTAGAATGGAAGTTAATTCTTCTAAGGCTTTAATACTTGACATTATTTGCTGACACAATTCCTCAAACTTCTCCATTTATTTTATGGTTTTTACTATCTCTTCTTCTAAGGATTCACACATTGATTTCTTCTCTGATAATTGTTGTTTCAGAGTGTCTTCTATTTTCTTTGCCTCTTCTAACTCCATTTTTAGTATAACAAATTCTTCATCAGGTTTTTTATCATTCATTTTAAACTACATCAACAATTGTTTTTGTTTTCTCTTCTTACATCTGAGTCTGTCAATTTCCTCCAAAGCACTGATTAATTCACCTTCCATATCCACCATAGCTTCTTCATCATCCATTTCACCTCCTGAATGTTCATCACTAAGATCTCCCATAGCCATAAGCATAAAACCATTCACTTTTTCTTCACAGGATGAATCACTATCTATGTCTTCTGAGGACTTGTCATTGTTTGCACACAAACTTTTCTTTTTACTGTATTTCTTAAATTTGTATTTATTTTCATCATCAGAGTTCTGATCCTTTTTCTGGTGAGGACACTTAGATGAAAAATGACCTATCTTACCACAGTTAAAACATTTGAAAGGGAGTTTTCCTTGATATTTTATTGATCCTTTCTTTAACCTTCTCACAAATTTTGCCTCAATATCATCTAATTCTGAATCAATATTCTTGTCTGATTTAAAAGATGCTTCTCTAGTAATGGATTTATCTTTGCTAATTCTCGTTTCATATGCAGTTAGAGCTCCTGGGAGTTGATCAATGGTCAAAGTTTTAAGATCATTTAGTTCTTCTATTGCAGAGACTTTTGGATTAAATTTATCAAGCAGAGATCTTAAAATCTTCTGAACTAAAAATGATTCTTCAATTTTCTCACCAAGACCCTTCATGGAATTCACAAGCTCTTCAACTCTTAAAAAATACTTTTTGGCTGTTTCATCTTCATTCATCTTTAGTTGTTCAAAATTAAATCTATATGTTTGAAGTTTGGCATCTTTTACTTTCTCATTTCCTGTATAACTGTTAATAAGTTTATCCCACATTTCTTTGGCAGTTTGAAGATGCATCACCTTTACAAACTTAGCTTCTGCAAGTCCATTCAAGATAGCATTCATTCCCTTGGAATTAAAGATAAATAATCCATACTTTCCATTTCTTGGTCCTCCCCAACCCATGGCTCCACACAAGGACAACCAGACGCTGGGGTTAAATTTGTTCATCCCTCTCCCATTCAACAGTTTCAAAATTTTGAACAACTGAATATGGAAAATCCATCCCATTAGTCGAATAATGAAAAAAAGAAAGGAAAAAATAGAAACAATAATAATCTAGGACCAGGGGGAAATAACCCCCAACAAAACCAACCTATTGAGGGCAACAAGAATCAAGGGAACCAAAACCCCCAAGGGGGAAATCACAACAAACGCCAAGGAAAGAATAACAATAACCTCCTGAAAAAATTCCCTTGTTCCGTTTGCGGTGAATATGGCCATTATACTCACCATTTACCCCAAATATATGACTTTAAAAGGATAAAATAATCCATGAATGGACCATGTCCTCCAACACCGCCTGCCCCTCAGCAAGCCCCACAACAATACATGCAAAAACCACCCCCAGTGGTGTTACAGAACCCTATTCCACACTGAGGGGTGATGAATACCCAGTAGGAAATGCACCCTACCCCACCACATATGGGACAATATCAAAACCCTGGCACTCCTACAGATCGCACTATCCTCCTCACTAGCGAAGAATAAATTCTTCTATAAACGCAGAATTGTCAATACAACATACCCCCTAAATGTACTCCCACCACTTCGGAAGTAGTTCTAGTTACAATAGGACTAACTCTGATGATTTCATGCCCTAACACTGAAACCCCCCTTCGGATTCATTGCATCCCATTATGACAGAATGTCAACAACCCTCAGGCTAGGGCAGCACACAATTACAGTTTGGTCTATGAATTGGCACAATCCCCTGCTTCCATGTCAGTCTTGGAAGTCCTTCAAACCTACCCCACTCAAAGAAATTCATTACTCTCCGCCCTAGGGGAAGTCGACCCTGCTGATACTAGACTCATCACATTTGATCTATATTATGGGGAACCTCATTTCCCAGCTTTGGTAGCTTTCCAGATACCAATCAAAATTCAGAATATCACAGTTCATCGATGCATCATCGATGAAGGTGCATCCACATGCATCATGTCCAAAAATGTATGGTAGAAACTTGGATCTCCTAGGCTAATACCATCTGCCATCACTTTGAGAGATTATGATGGATCAAAATGTCCTCGTTGAAGTCGGGGGAAAAACCATCCTTATTGACATTGAATTTATCGACGCCCCACTCGATTACAATATCTTGTTGGGACATAGCTACATGTACGCTATGAAGGAAGTCACCTCTTCTTTGTTTCGCACCACGATGATGTTCCCCCACAATGGAAACATCATCACCATCGATCAAGTTTCAAATTACGATCCTAACATTTCCTCCAACATCGATAACATCCTACCTTTTTTCCACACTAACCCGGATGCCTACCCACTCGTCGAGATGGGCCCTAGAATTTTCAAAGACCCATCCTTTCTATGGACATACCACGAAGCAGCCCCTCTCATACATCCCTCAGCTCAAGTATGCATCATCTCTTCCAATGGAACTAACACTGGAGATACCATTCCTCCCACCGAGGCTTCTTCACTTCCTGACATCCCACTAGTCGCAGAAGTCCTACCTCAGGAATCCCCTAAGAACTCTCCAACACCACTTGTTCCCGATGTCCCTCTCCCCTAGCATCAAATCCCGATTTGGGAGACAGTCCCCCAAGCCATTACTCAAATCCCCTTCTTCTACCCCCCACCAAGCATACAAGATTTCCAGGTAGCCGCAATTCTTACTCTACCTAACATGGTGTTTTCCATCCCAGTTTGGTATCTACACCCACTTGAGATGGTTCCTCAACCATCCCTCCCTCCCCAAATAGAGGGAATCCCAATGTAGATCCTAGTCCTCACTCCCACCGCACCACCCCCACCCCCACTTGCTAGCACCACCGCTACATTTGGGGGGCGAAGGAAGAAGAAAGAGCCCACCGCTCCACTTTCCCCCCACTACAAACATGCCCATGGATAATAATCATATATTTGCAATATATCGATAGGATGAGAAAGGAGTATTTATATTACTGATTGATCAACAGAAGTATCAACATTACAGACTTCTGTGTCGGTACTGTTCGAAACCAAGAAACCAAGTTCCTTCCAACTGGGTCTCCACCACTTCAATCCTCCACCAAAGACAAGCTCATAGCAAAGAGGTAATGAGGTCCTCTCGACAATAACGAAAGAGCATGGGGGATGAACACTACCTTCATACTTGAGGGACAAAGGGATGCAGACTCAATATGAAGTAATTTCTCCAGAGTAACTTTGCTCTCAAAGTTGAATGCTTTCTCCTCTTTTTCCATAGCTTGAAATTGTTCTCTTATAGCCTCCAGAATGCAACTGAAGGGCCGAGTCGGAACGTTTCCAGTATATGGAAGACCAAATATCAAATATATTTTGTCGTGACATGGAAACCCAACCTCATTTTGTATTTTCTGGCACAAATCCTGATATACGTGAGTTGTAGTGGAGAATCAAGCGTATATGCATCTTGCAAAGCAGTTAGGGAGCGTATATGTGGAAAAATATATATTTTTGGCTCTGGATTTATCAAAAATGGGTTGATAAGTCTGCATAGTGAAATGGAAAAAGGCCCTCTGTGCAATGTAGCAATGGTGAGGCAAATCTTTCTATAACAGGTTCTGCCTAATGTGTGAGATCTAAGGAGTATCTGCGATGGCCGAAATACATTATAAATAACCTAGAAGTGGAGTGGTAGAGAACCACCTGGACAACTCAATTGCTCATTACATTATGTACTGGATTTTCATACATGGCTGCCAAGAACACAATGTAGATCCATGTGGAAAATATACCAACAAGTGTTCATGGCCATGAGTAGGCAAGTATAAATGTGGTTACATGTCAATAGTTGTCATAGTCACGAACAAGGTCCAGTGAAACTAGTCTCAAAATCAATCTAAAGATATCTGTATACCATGGAGTACAATATAATCTTCTATCATCGCTAAAGTCAAATAGGTATTGGTCCAATGTAATGGAAGCAACAACTTAGGAAAGCTTCATCCAGAAAGTGATGTCTTCAAGTCTTCAATACAATCCGCCAATGGTGCAAGTCTACATCATGTGAGTAAATGAGTTGAGGTCAAACAGGATGAGACATCGTTTGATTACCGGTCATTGATGTATACCATTAACAAATGAGAGAAAACCTACCAATGATGAAAGTAGGTATCAAGGCAATGAGTACATCTCTACAAATTTGAATAAAGGAGTTGGTGTCGAACAATTGAGAGATCCATTGATTAGGAGACATTGATGTATCCCCATTTGTCAATGGCGAGAGAGCCTACCACTAATGCTTGCAAGCCTCAAGGTACTCATAAAACTCTAGGTCTTGTATCCAGAATACATGAGCTGAAGTCGATGGAAAGAGACCCACTCAAAGGATAGCATTAAGGCATCTCTCATCAGTCAGCATGAGGAACAAAGAAGTAGCTTCATGATTTGGTGGAGATCAAATGAATACCATGTTCATGAACCAACGAATCTATGCATCTTTCACGTGTGCCAAATGCAAGTGGTACAAGAAAAAGACCCTCTGAATAGTAGCCAATGATGAAAACTGCTAACAAAGGCAAGGAAACCACCAATAAGCCTAATGGCATCCAAGACATTACATGAATCCCAACGTGTGAATAGATGTCTTTTCGTCAAACACAAGGGAAACCACCCAGTCAATGACCCATGATGAAATGTCGATTGTTGGGTTCAAGTTTACCTACCAATGATGAAAGTAGGGCCAGGGTGCATCATAAGACCAAAGTATCATGTGATTATGAGACAAACTGAGGGTATGGCTGACATGCAAAGTCAATATTTCTAAGGAGTGGCCGAAACAGGTTGATAGACTTCCTTTGAACAAGAGCATGAGACATACGGTGGACTCCGGCAGCATATACTTAATGATGTGACAACTAGATGCAGGAGGCATCCATAATGTTCTCTATAGTGACTAGAAGATTAACCAGTCGGTAGAGAAAATTCTGTAACGAGATCAGCTTCCTAAGGTCATGCTAAACCCAAAATTATGATGACGCAAGGACTCAATAACTTTGTGCTCTGTTCAAAGGCAACACGACTGCTGCCAATTACAATATAGTACTCCCTTCCCACCCGTCTTTTTTTTTTTCATAACAAGTGAATGATATGATACAAAGGAGGGAACGAGTGTCACAAGTAAGCAAAACTAGTTCCAGCAGTGGAATGTACCTATGCTCAATGCAAGGAAATGCATGCGGGAGATGGACACTCGGGGTGATGTTCCTTCCAGGGTATAGGGTGTCAAATTGCGAAGGATATAAACAAGGCTCTTCTTGGTTGAGGATGCAAATTGCTTGGGCCATGGTTTATAATGCAAAGAGAGAACCAACTAAAGGCTCAATACTGCAAGCAAGGGCATGAGATGTAATAACAATTTAACGCCAAAAAATGTCATTTTTTATATCTTTTAGTCTATTTGGTGTGAAAAAGGGGTAAACGTGTGCCAAATAGACGTCTTTTCAAATCCAATTTACGAGTGTGAAAAAGACAAGTTCACTCGGCGATCTTTTCCATTTTTGATAGCGAGTCGGAAAAGAGCTTAACTAAGACTCATGATCTTTCAAATCCAATTTTAATGAGTGTTTAGGTTTAGGTTTCTCGATGGGACTAGCCAAGGAAAGAGATTTGTCCCCTGTATGATGAATAGGAGTCGGAGACGTGACACAACTATGATCCGGGGTGAAAAGGATGGTACCCCCAACATAATTGGCAGAGGTTGGAAGCAAGTTGTCGAAATGATTTTTAGAAAGTGTCGACTCATCTCCGACATGAAAAACAGAGGTGTGCGATGGTGCACTAGTGTGGCTTATAGTGGTTGGGCTAGCAATAGGTTGTGGTATTTGATTCCAAGGTCCCAGAAAAGATTGATTCTGAAACATTCCAGGCCAAAAAGGATCCTAGTATACTCCCTGTCCTGGCCTAGAAACATGGTGGTTTATGCCAAGGTGGTCTGAATAGGTCTGGATGGGTATCATCACTGAGGCCTACAAAGAGACCGAGGTAGGATAAGAATTATTTGAGTGAGGATATATGTTGCCCCCTTGTGGGGGTGTCCCATAAGGAGGGTAGCCCGAATTATAAAATTGATTCTCCCCATATGGAAGACCTGGGGGTACTTGAGGACCTGGTGCAGAAAAAGTGTTTAAAGGGACCGACATGGAAGATGAAATAAACATGGGTGGGGTGTAATAAGCACCCATCAGAGCACTGGATCCTAAAAGAGCATAGCTGGGATTGGATCCATAAGGGAGAAGGTTCCAACCTCCCATGGGAAAATGAATCATATCAAATGAAGAAGTGTCCATGGGAGTGATGGTGCCCCCGGGTCTAATGCTAGGATTCATATAAGTAAAGCAGGGAGGGGGTTGCATGTGGGAAAGCATATCAACATAAAAATGACTAGATACCGAAGGTGCGGATTGAGCGTTTTAATCGTGCATACCATTGTAAAAAAAAGAAGGGTTTGTCCCCATGAAATGAGGAGGCATCATGGGGTGGGTAGCGATGAATGGAGGAGTAAAAGGCACTCTGCTATCCATGATAATGAAACCAAAAACTAGAGTCCTAGGGCCAACTAGTAATCAAAGAGCATACCAAAAAGTCAAACGACCAATATGCATGCAAACGGGCTAAAGTGGTTGAGTGGCCTCCCTCTCTAAAGAAGATATGCCTCATCCAGGAGGGACCTGAGACTCCCTGCTAAAGTTTGGAGGTAACAGAATCAATTATAAGGGCCCTCATAGGCTTAACAACCAGTCGGTCAAATCCCCCTGGAGAGGTAATCTTCCATAAAGGTTGTGTGTTGTCTGACCCTTATCTGACCCAGGATACAAGTAGAATAACCCCTGCAAGTAACATATGAGAAACCTAAGCCAAGCAACTAATATACCACTGTATAACCGATGCACAGGTGAACATTCGTAAGTCTGGATTACTATTTGGGCAGGGTAGCAAAGCCCGAAACCTTGAAAGTACCACCTCTCACGGAGGTATGGATACTAGTAATATCCCCAAATACGAATAAATCCATAGAAATATCTTTGATGCTAGGTGAGTATCCAGGGGTTATCCCTTCAACAAACTTTGCACGACCTCATGCTTAACTCCAGTGTGAGCGGAGCCTCCTGATATTACCAATTATACAATGGATTTTTCAACTCCCTGTCTCAGACACATATGTTGATTTAATTGCCTTAGAGAAGTTTACTCACAAAATCCTACTCCAAGGCACTAAATCCTAGGCTATTGTGTGCCCCCTAAACAATAAAATTGTTACTAATCAATTTTAGTTTAAAGCGTAAATTTTATTGGTCATGATTACTCAAAAAGGTATGGAAATAAAACTCATGGTGTTATGACTCTGCACGAAAAATAAAAAGAGATATAATGCAAAGCCTAACTTTAACTCTTCAGTGAATGATATGCTAAATAAAAATAGTGCAATCTTCAATTTTAACTCTGCAACTCAGAAGTAAAATGCAGTCTTTCGCTAAATGTGCTAAGCTAATGATAAAGGTTCCAAGACAAAAATACCAACTAATTCAAAATACCCATTTTTTTGTATTTTCAATGTATTAAAAAGAAAATGCATGGATTGATAAGCGACTTGATATATAACTTCTACTGTGTATAAAATAAATCACTCGAGTATAATACCAAGCAGCTAAGAAGACGACCCAACTACCAAGGACAAATAAAAAATGGAAAACAAAGAGAAAGAAGTAGCCCAAAAATTCAACTCCAAACAGGCTTCTTCTCATCTCAGATAATCTCAACAGGCACCACAGAGACCTAAGAAGGCTCAGTGATCCTCAAAACCTACCCAACAGTCACTAAACCAAGCAAGAAATAAAGGGGAAGTGGTATACGTGATTGTTCAAGAGAAAAGGGCATATATACACTTCTTGCAGTGGGACAAAAAGCGTGTATACACGGTTGTCAGGGAAAAAAGGGCATATATTTTTTAAAACAAGGCTAGGAAAGGGTAAAAGGCTGAAAATATCAAACCCAAAGTGAACAAACTCTATCCAACTGTGATACGACAAGAAATGCAAAGGTGAAAGAGCAATGTAAGAAGAAAAAATACTTCAACCCTTAGAAGGAAGATCTATCCCCAGTATGGTCGCCAATTCTATTACAAGGGAAAAACTCTCTATGGCTAAGGGTAAACCACAACATACAGGTATGACTACATAAATCAACTCAATTCCAACATGTTATATATAAACTAATGTGCAATACAAGGAAGAAGCATACCTCGATCCAATCGTTTGATGTCGTTCCACTGTTGAACACTTAGACCCAAAGCTTTACACCTGTAAGCAATTCTCAACAAACAAGCGATGCAAGTATATAGTGACAAGATATAAAATGAGTTAGCACATCAGATAGCACAATCCATTAATAAACATTACAAACATGCCCATGGATAATACTCATATATTTTCAAGATATCGATAGGACGAGAAAGGAGTATTTCTATTACTAATTGATCAACAAAAGTATCAACATTATAGACTTCCATGTCAGCACGGTTCAAAACCAAGAAACCAAGCTCCTTCCAACTGGGTCTCCACCACTTCAATCCTCCACCAAAGACAAGCTCACAGAAAAGAGGTAATGAGGTCCTCTCGACAATAAGGAAAGAGCTTGGGGGTTGAACACTGTGTTCAGACTTGAGGGACAAAGGGATGCAGACTCAATATGAAGTAATTTCTCTAGAGTAACTTTGCTCTCAAAGTTGAATGCTTTATACTCTTTTTCCATAGCTCAAAATTGTGCTCTTATAGGCTCAAGAATGCAACTGAAGGGCCGAGTCGGAACGTTTCCAGTATATGGAAGGCCAAATATCAGATATCGTTTGTCGTGACATGGAAACACGACCTCATTTTGTATTTTCTGGCACAAATCCTGATATACGTGAGTTGTAGTGGAACATAAAGCATATATGCATCTTGCAAATCAGTTAGGGAGTGTATATGTGGAAAAATATATATTTTTGGCTCTGAATTTATCAAAAAGGGGTTGATAAGTCTGCATAGGGAAATGGCCCTCTGTGCAAGAAAGCAATGGTGAGGAAAATCTTGCTATAACAGCAGTGGCACTAGCCCCAAATCACCCATACCCCAAGTTTCTTCTATACCAGTGGTAAATTATATACTACCTTCTTATGTTATTCTTGTTTCACTACAGTCAGTTAGTCAGTCACAACTGGTAATATTGAATACTGGGAGGATATTGGGATCCCCTGTTAGATCGCAACCATGACCGTTAGGTTTTATCTTGATATGAGTAGTAAGATCAACAATGGATGGAAATGTGGGAGGTTCGATCGCTCAATACCCAAAATTTTGGGGTAAAGGAGACGAGGATTTTGAGCAATATTGTTTCCTATGCAAAGGAATCTAGAGATCCAAAGGGACTCTAGACACAGATAAACTGGTCGCGTTCCAGACTACCTTGAGAGCCAAGTCTCTCAAATGGTACATGAAGGCTATTGATCCAAGAGTTCTAGGAGCACTACGACAAGCATTCACATTGGGCCAACTACGGATAAAATTCATAGCGGATTTTAGGATACCTTAGTCAGAACAATAAGATTTGTCTAAGTTGTGCAAAATTCAGCAGAGGGAAGGTGAATCATCCTGGGAATGTAGTCAGAAATTCAAAGATGTTATAGGGAGGTTAGTGCATCCAATTCATGAAGATCATCAAAGAGAATGGTATATTCATGGATTTCTACCTCTTACATGGATTCCATTAATGCAACAACGGATAGCCACTTTGACAGATTCCTTGGAACAATCAATGAATATTGAATCCATGGCAGGATATCCGGGGAGCCTAAGAGTGACCAGACACCCAACAAATGCAAATTTGGCACAACTACAAGGATAAATATCGACAATGACAGAGAAGATTAAAGAATTAATGATACCCATACCA
Source organism: Picea engelmannii (assembly GCA_009831015.1). NCBI lineage: Eukaryota > Viridiplantae > Streptophyta > Pinopsida > Pinales > Pinaceae > Picea > Picea engelmannii. The sequence continues at coordinate 69,218 of ML798886.1, forward strand.
TGACGACCACAAGTCTGGTGTACTGGATGCTGCACATAGGGACATTTGGTGAAAAAATTTCCACGGATGAGGGGAACGATACCTCCTCAGAATCCTATGGGACCTTCACCAGGACCCACGGGAGGAGTTGCGCAAGTATGTACAAATTTACCATTCCATACCCCAACCCCGTATCATGATTTTCCAGGTAATCAAGCATCATCGTCAATTGAGTACTATGAGATCTATCGAATTCATGGGCATGGTCCAAGGTAGTGCCCTATGATTAAGAAGTAATCGAAAGTACCAAATACGGTACATTGTGAGTTCTGCGCATCTACCACGCATGCTACAAATCAGTGTAGAGAACTGGATGCACTTGCCGAGAGACTAGATCAAATATCATTCAAGGTGAATGCAATCCCTCAAGGACCAGGAAGAGATCAAGAAGGTGGAACTAGAGGAGAATTTAGAGGGGAAAGAATCGGGGGAAGAGGACCAAGTAGATGATAAAACTATGATGAGAAAGGTCGAATGGCTAGGGATTTTCCTCATCCGAGGTGGCCATGGTGCTCTCACTGCAGAACCAATGATCACGCAACTGAAGAATGCACAGAGCTTATTGTGAAATGGGAAGATCATGTACGTCAACAAGGAGATAATATTATAATATCAGAGATAAATAAGGTCATCAAAGGATAGCTACATAACCTTAATATTATTACTTGAGGAGGAGCAAAGACTGACACAGATGTTGATAATATTCCTAAGATCTAGAAGGCAATTCCTAAGGAGGACAGGTATGACCCTCTAAAACAGAAGTGATTCTTTAAAAATGCAATGGAAGTATTCTAGAGTATCTCTTGACCTAATATGGAAGAAAACCCCCTCAGCCTATCATTTATCCTAAGATTGCAAAGTTCTCTGCTTCACCCCCTACACCTCGAAACCCCATAATCTCTATAAGACATCCTGAGAAGTCAAAAAATGTAGTTGACCTTTGGTTTCAGTTATTTTCTGATATTCTAGGGAATGACCAGCTAACAAAATTTTTTGCAATGCCCTATACCTAGTCCTAGGAACTAAAGAATCTCCAGAAGCTAGAATAAGGACTAATCTTCTTGAGAAGAATACTCAGAGAGTGCATGTTACACATCAAAATTACTCACTTTGATGGTGTCGTACTTTTGTCACAAGTGTCACAAACATCATATTTTCATCCCGTCGGTGTTGCATCGTGAACGACATCATAAAGACACTTGAAATACCCTCTAATATTGGTTACAATAAGGAACATATCATTTGGCAAAGATTACAAACTTTTTCCTTGAGGAATCACCACCTTTAAATCATTTTTGGAGATCAACGCTCCCTTTCCCATTTGCAGGGAGTGTTACCGCTCCTTTCCCTCTTAATAGGGAGCATTGCAATGCTCTATGGCCTATTTTGAGAGAGCACCGAGTTGTTGAGAAAATCAAGGGACAAATCCCCCTTCTCTGAAGCTAGTTGAGAATATCCGAGTCAGTTTGGCTCAAATCTATGACCAAGGTTGGATCTAAGGGGAGTTCCACAATTGATGGAGAAAGATCCTCAACTTATCCCAAGAATATTTAAGATGGTTAGGCCTCTCAAAGCCTATATAAGGAGGCATGCTCATGGTGAAAGGGGGGAATAATTAGTGAAAAATATTTTCATTTTTATTGTGGATCATTCGAGCAAGGGGTTGGACAAGGAGATCTTCGTAAGGCTGCTACATCTGCATCTACTGTTTGTAAGCACATTATTTTGTTCTCATTAATACATGTTCTTGGCATGTTTCCTTCAAGATTGTGTACATCTACATGAACTTGTCTCTTTTGGATAAATCTAGCTTTGAACTAATCATGGTAGAATAGGAAGTATGCTTTGTCTTGGCTATTTATGTGATTCCAGGACTCGTTAAAGGACTTGAAGATCAAGCCCAACTTGGACTGAGTGAGGAAAAACTTCGTAAAATGGTACTCTTACTTTATTCCTCTTCTCTATTGATTAGCTTATCTATGTTTAAAGGAAATTCAGTGTTCAACATTAGCACTTCTCTGTCTTGGTCATAGGGGTTTAAGATCTAAGAGGGAATTCACCTGTCCATAGGGGGATTTTTCTACAACAGTGTAAAGAAGGAAAACATGGACTGGGAAAGAGTTTAGACTAGCAGCCTAGATAGATGAGTTTGAGATTGATGATGTTATGTTATATCTAGGATCTGATGTTAACATATTGCCTAAAAATAATTGGGAAGCTTTAGGAAAACCCTCATTGACATATTCCCCAATCCAATTGAGAATGGCCAATCAATATCATATTTTCCCAATAGGAACACTGGAGAATATGGAGATAGATGTTGTAGGCGTGAATATTGTAGTTGATTTTGAGGTGATTGAAATCATGGTGGATAGGGACCCTTATCCTTCACTACCTGGTATTGATTGGGCCTATGATAAGTATGTTTTCATTTACCTAAAGAGGGATACTATGACATTTGAAGTAGATGAAATAAAATTAGTTCATCCATTGGATCCATATGTAGGCCCTCGATATACGGAGCCAACAGAAAACAATATGGAAGGAGGATATTCGGATCAGTTATATGCTGTAACAATAGGAATAAGAGAAGATTACATAAATCCTATTGTTGATGGATCAGTAAGTTGGAGGAGCATATAATCGGCGGACTAATATTCAGAACTAGCATTTGACAATTGGAAGAAATATTCATACGAAATATTTTAAATAAGATGATCAACTATCAGAGCATCTAGATGGGTTGGAACTGAGGTAAGGGAACATCCTATATACGATGGTACCTCATAACTTGACAATTTTCTGGTTATCATGGAAGAAAATATAGCGGAGGATAAAATGATTTTAGTTATGGACTTAGCCCTCTAAGACACCCCTACTAGATGGTGGGCTAGTCACAAAGTCTTGATCGAGAACCTGGAGGATGTGAAGCAAGCCATTCAATATAGATTTCAAGGTAAGGAGCAACTAAAATCAGATATGGAGATGGACTTCCAAGTTGCGCAACCATTCAATGGACATTCTGATCCTAAAACACATCTTGAAAAATGTGTGTGACGATGACAAGTTGTAGAAATACCATCTCATTTGTGGGTTCAAGTATTTCCCCATTAACTAGGTCTGATTCTGAAAGCATGGTACATCCATGAAGACACCAGAAGGCAGACCAACAACTAGAAAGTTGGCAGACCAATTATGCAAGGACTTCTCCTTTACAAGTAAGTACCTTGAGCTTGAGATAGTCCTAGAAAGAAATAAAAAATTTATTTTTACCAATGCTTGTAAACAGAATTCAGAACTAGTGGTATGCACCAATCATATTCAAGTGATTCAGTGTAACCTTCTTCTAGACACAAACAAGAAACCTATAGAATGATATAAGATCGAGAAGGATTTGGAAAAACTGGATGATCTAGAAGAATTGAGAAACTTAGCCATTAAGGAAATAGAAGGATGGAGAGAAATCCAGAACATCATACCCAGCCAGACTGATAGTTCTTATAATCATCCATTGAAGTTGCAAAAATTCAACATAGGAACTACAGAGCAACCCAATATAGATATGGTAGGAGATTACTGGGATGAGAAAACTAGCCAAGAAATACATAGCCTGTTGCAGGAGTATGAGGACTTATACCCAAAGACATTCTCAGAGATAAAAGGGATTAAAGGAGATATGGGGGAGATGAAAATTGAACTCAAACTGGGTCAAAACCTGTAAGAAATAGACCATATCCTCTTAACCCTAGGGTGAAAGAGAAGTTTAAGAGGGAAATATACAATATTCTTGAAGCCAAACTTATTTTTCTAGTGGAAGAAGAAGAGTGGGTTAGCCCCATAGTTATCCATAGTAAGAAAGGTACAAAATACATTAGGGTATGTGTATACTAAAAAATCCTTAACTCTTCCCGTGTGCATGACCCTTTTCCAACAACTTTTACTCATGAGGTGCTAGAATAGGTTGTGGGGAAAGAATCTTACTTATTTACATATGGATTTTCGGGGTATCACCAAGTGATAATTGTCGAGGAAGACAAAAGGAAGACCAAATTCATAACATATGGGGGTCATTTGCATACAATGTGATGCCCTTCGGCCTAAAGAACTCCCCTGCATTTTTTTCCCGGATTGTAATAGCAACCTTCTGAGAATTTATTCACAAATTTATAGAAGTTTATATGGGCGATTGGACAATATACAGTCTTCTCAAAGAACATGTATCACTACTATGACTAATGTTTGATAGATGTAGGGAATTGCAGATATCTTTGAACCTCAAAAAGAGTATCTTTTGTGTGCCACATAGTATGCCAAGAAGGAGTACTGGTAGACCCAACCAAAGTTGCGGTCATCGTGAACATGTCACCACCTACGAGCGTTAAATAATTGGGCTCCATGTTGGGGCACACAGGGTACTATCGTAGGTTTATCAGAAGGTATGCGAATATTACTGCACCCCTGAAAAATATACTAAATAAGTCATAAGTGTTACATTGGACACCAGAGAGTGATAAAGCATTTGACATCCTGAAGGAAAATATCAACACAACACCTATTCCAATATTTTCTAATTGGGAAAATGAATTTCATGTGCACGTGGACACATCCGGTATTTCCCTTGGAGCCATTTTAGCGTAACCATGAGATGGAACCATGGATCATCCCATATACTTTGCTATAAGGAATTTGTCGCAATCTGAGCGCAACTACAAATACAGAAAGGGAGGGTTTGGATATGATTTATGCTCTACAAAATTTTATACATTACTTGTTAGGATCTCATTTTAAATTTTTTGTTGATCATTCTACGTTAAAATATCTAGTCAACAAGCCTGTCTTGGAAGGAAGAATTTGTCGATGGTTCTTATTATTTCAATAATTTTCATTTGAGGTGATCATCAAACCTAGAAGATGCAATGTGGGTCTTGATCACCTATCCATATTACAATCAAGAGAAAGTGGTGGAGCAGTCGATGATCGGCTCCCAGATGCAGTCATGTTCTGGGTTGAGGTCATACTAGAATAATTAGAAAACATAGCAGTTTCCTTGAGTACAAGGGCCTTCCCAGAAACATACTCTGGCCTAGATAGTATCCTCAGGAGGTGTGTCTTAGACCACGAAAGACAAGACATACTATGGGAATGCCACAGTGGATTTGTGTGAGGCCACATTGGAGGAAAGGCCACTGTGCAGAAAGTCCTCCAAGCTAGATTATGGTGGGCCACACTCTTCAAATATGTGAAGGAATATGATAGATCTTGTGATGCCTATAAGAGAGTAGGAAATCCATCAATATGAGACAAATTTCCTCTTCATCCAATTCGAGCTCTATAAGAATTTGAGAATTGGGTGGTTGATTTCATTGGGTCATTCAACCCCAAGGCTAAGCACTCAAAGACCATGTATATTATTACCAAAATTTATTATCTTACACGATGGGCTGAGGAAATATTTGTTCGGGATTTCTCGGCCAATATTGTTTCCAGGTTTATTTTTGAAAGAATTATCACTCAATTTGTATGTCGTAGGAGTCTCACTAGTGATCAGGGTGGTCATTTTATTAGTAAAATATCAAAGCTTACCAAAACATTCTTATTTCAACATCATAAAGTATCCCCTACCACCCACAAGCCAATGGCACAGTAGAAACATTTAAAAAGATTCCAGAGAGAGGATTAACGAAGGTTTGTTGTGCAAACAGGGAAGATTGGGATGACAAAGTCCCAACAGTTTTATGGGCTTACAAGACAACCACAAAGAAGCTCCAAAAGTATTCTCCATTTCAGCTAGTTTATGGGAAAGAGGTTGTGGTACCTACAAGCTTCATTACCCCGAGTCTATACATCGCACAGATTACACACATGTTAGACGATGAATCGGTTGCACATAGGGTTACGGAGTTGAAAGAACTTGATGAGACTAGGTTCTCAGCAGACATTTATTAATCAGTTGAGAAAGCCAAGAAAAATGCTTGGCATGATAGGAACATTAAGACTAAAACAATCATGCAAGGAGATAAGGTCCTAAAAGATGATAGTAGATACTAGAAACACCCAAGAAAGTTGTGCATGCATTGGTTGGGACCATTTATAGTCGCGGAGATCCGACACTCGAGCGGGCGAAGTCAGAATAGTGCAACTGGATTATATACTTTGACAAGGATCGGTGAATGGCACTGACCTGAAACCCTATATCTATCAACACTGAGATAAAGGATTGTTTCTCTAATCCAAAGGAGCATGTATAGTAGTTAGATTTGAATTTTTGAAAAAAATTTGGTTTTTTTTTTTTTTTATTTCAGTTAATAAATTCGGAGTGTGAATTGTTGCGCCATGACATGTATTTCATTTTTCTGTCTTAGTGTTACTTTGGTGTAAAACTGCTTAGCAACGTAGGATCAAAAGACCCATGATTCCATTAAAGACAGTCATTAAATGTGACAGGGACCCCTTTGTGGTCAGAGGGAGAGTGAATCTAGACAAAATCCTAGTCCAAGTGATACACCCACCCAATCCAGTCATAGCCTTTATGACCTCTGTAGTAATTCGTCTAAACTTTGTTAGACCATAAAGTCATGATACGCAAACATTCCATCGGTATTTGCGCCAGGAGTCTCACCCGTTCAAACGGTAAGGTCTGAAGCCGACCACATTGCTTTCCAACTTCCTCAGTAAATGCCAGAATCAACCAATAGATTTACCCCATTAAAAAGTCTCGTCGAAAAAATCAGCTCCAAGTTTCATCTATAGGATTAATGATGGGTGGCCTTAGAATTTATCATAGAACTTGTCATCTAAGCCTAATTATAAGGGTGGGTGAACTCGGTGTAAGACGTATTGTTTCCCAGAGAGAACTTTGGGCCTTGCGATTTTCAAATTTTAGTAACGCATGTGCAATCCCTCGACCCTTAGTTGCAATTTCGAATCCCAAATATCCATTTGAAGTCTCTTGACAGTACAGAGTCACTATGTTGAGATCTATAGGAATCAGGAGTTCAATCTCCAAAGATGCAGTAACAGATGAGCCATGTGATCCCTGGGTTGAGATCGTGGGCAATCTCAAGGGAAAGGTTGAGCAGGTGAAACTCCTCAACCTCGAACTAATAGAGCAGGTGTTTTTCCCCCAATTGAACATTGACGTGTTCTATAATGTGGCTCTAGATGATTTGGGAGGGATGCACTTCATGCCGAAGTCATATTTCATCAACCTCTTCAATTCCAGTATCATGAATCTTCGAGACTTGCCAATTTTCGACACTACTGGAGAGATTTCGCGGTGTACTAAGTTCCTCACCAGCCACGTGCATAACAGGAGCTTATGGCTCGACAGATGGTATCCCATACATGCATAGGATATCCATCAACTCATGGTCCTATCCATCTAAGGTGAATATGTATCAAAAGTATTTCAAGGTCCCTGTAAACATGCGAACCAAAAGAGAGAACCCAATCTGTATGAAATATTTCATACTCACAGAGGGGGTGCATAGCCAATATTGACCCCACTCTACCCGAGACAGTCAGGAAAACTTGCTATGTGATTGTTAGAAAGGTAATGTGGTCATATTACAAGGGTGAGTGCACGCTGGATGTCCTGTCGATAGCATATTTTTGCGCCAATGGAGAAGTATGCAACTGGTGTAGCTACTTGCTTGAAGAAATCCTGGTAGCATGAAAGGAAGCTCTCGATAAGGGAAACACATTCACCTATGGATACCTGCTATTTGAGTTCGCCATGCTAAAGTGGACGCCACCTTTAGGAAGACTGCTATCACTAGCAGATAACGGCTGACTAGAAAAGATGTTCAAGCCTTGGCACTCAAGGTCGGACTCAGAGAACACAACATTCAACAAAACAACATTCTTAAAATGGTATAACGGGATGATCAATGCAACTCATAGGTTGCGCTTACCTCAGGAATTTTGCAACATGAACATGCAGGAACATCACGTTCAACATGAACTACCAACACACCTTTGTCTGGCCAAGGAATGCCAAGCGAGAAGACTTCCACTCTCGGATGTTTCCATTCTACCTAGATGAAGAGGCCTTTGACAAGGAGGTCATGTCATGTTCAGGAGTGAAGCGCAACCCACGTAAGTCAAGGATGCACTATATTTTACCCCTGGAGACCTGAAGAAAAGAGGCCATGAAGGAGTCGGGATGAGTTTTGGTCTAGCAGCACCAACAACAAAGAAGCATAATAATGAGATGCCATCCGACTCTGAGACAAAGGAGGATGAGATACCTCTGGAGTGAAAGAAGAGAAAACTACCAATGTTCCTGCAACTTCCAGACCAAGTTTTCCTCTTAGGTAAGGATGTCAATGATATCCTTGTTTCTGATTTCATAAGAGATGTCATGCCCACAAATCCTCGAAGAGGGGTTTCCCCTGTTAATATGTTGAATCTTCAACTGATATCATCGGCTTTAGCTCGTACTGTAGATTCCACCCAAGATGAACAGACGGTGATTCACATCAATGATGACCCTGAACCAGACACCACTGCATCCACCACCATAATCACTAAACAATCCCCATCATAAAAATAACCCCCACCATCCCCAAAACTACAATTTCCACTGTAAGAAACAACCATCCTACCCCAAACCACTAAACTTGAGCCTATGCAATTGGACCCCCCCGAGCCACTCGAGCATATACCAAAACTCACTGGTCTTTCCCATGAATTCCCAATGCAGTCCATCGTCCCATTTTTACCAATTCAAGACACTTTTCCTTCAACAAATATTCAAACTGTACCAATACCTCAACTCCCAAGTCCTCAATGCACTCCCTCAACAATCAATGTTGAGGGTGCTATCCAAAGAAGTGGAACCATAGACCTAGTGGTCCATAAATAGGTGAAAGTACCAAGGGTTCAAAAGGAACGTGAATCAACATCTAAACATAGTGCAACCTCATTGCAAGAACAATTGGAGCTAGTACTCCAAAATCCACAACAGTTTACAGAGCTGGTGCAACTCAACTTGGAAAATGTTGAGATACTCCCATTCCTTCCAGCAATGGTAAGGATGAGACTTGCACAGCCACCATATGTTCCATATACTGAGGAGGAAGAGGTATATATATCATCATAGCATTCGATGGCCAGTGGAATCCCACTGCAGGTTTAAGTACCTGGGGAGGCCACTAATTCCTCTGGTGACCTCGCTCAATGGCCATCAACACATTTAATTGGCATGATCATAGCCTAAACTGATCAATTAAATAATAGGCTACAGCAGGCCGAGAGGGACGTAGATTTTTCAAATAAGGAATCACTCCTCTCCCAATCACATTGGACATAAGAAGAATATTCAAAGATCTAGGAAGAGGAGAAACTGGAAAGAGTCCAGTAGAGGCTTGCAGAAGCTTGGTCAAAGATTCGAAAAGCAACTCCACAACTGCCTGAATCTAGTGCAATAGGAGAGCTTGTGTAGAAGATCAAGCTACTCCAGGTAGCATGGTTAGAGATGTCCATTTTCACAAAGAACCTAGAAGCACAACTTCGGTAGAGTCATCGTGAAGCAGAGTAGCAACCACAAAAGCTGCAAGAGAAAATGGAAAGTGTTGTGGTTGAAGGGAACAAGGCTAGAGTAACTCTGCACCGAATAATTGCATAGTGTACAAATATTTTCCAAGAGGTTAGTGACTGGATAGGAATTATAGGAGGACATAACCAGACTCTAGAATACTTTCATGTGAAGGTACATTCACTCAGTGAATAGGTCGCCATTACATTGGATTCACTAGAAAAATAGGAAAAATTTGACTAGATCCAACAAACTAACAATGAGATAAACACTTTGGATGAAGCTCGATCAATGGAAGAGCTAAGCGAGTTCCAACTAGTCATCCAAAAATCCTACTTATAGATACACCAGGTGGACGCTAGAACTTATTCAAACTGGAACTCTCTGATTGCATCTAAACCCAAGGGATGCATTACATATGCAACCCAGCAGTTTGTGGTCGAAGCTTTGTTGTTGGGCAGGAAATGAAAAGATAAAGATGATAACTTCCAAGGCATAAAGAATATATCCCTGGAGTTGGTTCCATAGTTGGGCCCTTCGTTTGAAGAGGCGGAAGAAGAAAGTGCTCAAGAAAAATATGGAAGCAAAGAAAAGACAGAATAAAGGAAAGCAATAGGCCTTCCCAGAAACCACAGAAGAACCAAGGACTTGACTCGAGGGAGAATCAAGGATTGTGGTCGAAGCCTGTTGGGCCCTTCATTTTTTATTAATAGAATTTGTGAAAGCAATACTAAATTCCTAATTTTGGTTAGAAAGTTATGCAAATCACAAGAAAGATGGACAGAGGAATGGAGAAAGAAACATAAAGTGGTTAGAGGGACAACGCAACACCAGCCCGAAGAAAGAGGTTACAACAAGAACAAGAAAGAAAGAAGTCAAAATCCAACTGGCTTATATATACGAGATGTATATTATTGTAAAGGGTTGACGAGATTATCATTCACTCCATTTTAGGTTTTTTTATTGTAATTGATATCCATCTTGGGAAAAGGGTAGATAGAACATTGAAGAATGAGTTTATAGCTAGAAAATATTGTCATAGAGTAATGACTTGTATCTGTTGAATTGTATCTTAGAAACCTTTTGATCATAATATATGGAAGGACCTAAAATTTTCAAATATTTTGTGTAATTCTCTATCTATGTCTATGAATTGTCAGTTTACTTTACTTCTTCATGTCTGATAAGATCAATATGTTATAGCTTGTTTGTAAATGTTGTCGCAACTCTGTTGTATTTACTATTAGTTATTAATGGGTTCATATCTGTTACTTGTTATTTCATCTTGCACAAGACTATGTTGAATCTTGAAGATTCTAGAGATCTACCTAAGTATTCTCCTTACCCTTCCCTATATTCTTGTCTTGGTTGCGCTTCGGGTGAGACTTCTTCTCTCTAGAGAATATGAAAATGAAAATGCTCTAGACTACTCGGTAACCTTTTGTTGGTAACCTAAGAAAGATCCTAGTATGATTAATTATGCATGAACACACATATTCCTGTGGAGATAGTCTAGGAATCTGAAGGGATAGCCAGATTTAAGGCATCCGGGCACCACATCCAGATCCAGGATGCAAGGGATCCAAAGAAGACATGGTTGGAGATGCAACACCACACCACAATGGAAGATATTGACTGGATAATCAAAGATTGGCTAGCGCAATGGAAGATTCCAATAGAAAAACCAACAACAAATACAGCCGCAACACAAGCCACCAACACCAAGGGGCAGGTTGAAGCAAGTCCCTCAGCAAAAACAAACATCCCAGTTGATAACACTAGGAATGTTGTAGCGTGGAATCAGGTGTCAAGAAGAAGCAGAGTGCCAAAACAACCAAGGAGTACAACAACAATGACCTGAAAAAATAGTCAGTAGGATTCTATAAAGGGGGACACGTCACAAGATGGAAAGGAAAGGGTACCTGCGACAACGAATCGGGTGAAACCCTCATAGACAAAAACAAATAAAATGGAGGTAGAGGGAACGTGCAAGAAGATGAAGTACACCATGGAGGATCCAGTCATCACCTTGACAGAGGATGATGATGAGTTCATTGTAGACAATGTCCAGGATAGCGGGGAAGAGGTGGTCCACATTACAGTGGCACAAAAAGAAGAGATCATGGCCAAACTCATAGAAGTCCATGAAACTCTACAACAATTACATAGTCATGCAGTACCACAGGCCACAATGCAGCAACATGAAAAGACACAATGACCCCCTGCACAAAAATAATGAGAGGATACAGTCCAGGTGGTAATGCAAGGCAGGGACACATTCATTGTCACACGACAAATGGTCAAAATGGATCAAGAGACTGTGTAGAAACCTGTGGGGGAAATTGAAAATTTTGAGGTATTCATGGCACAGATACCCACCAAGGAATTATACTAACTCCAGACCAGTATAATGCAAGAAGTACAATCCAAAGCTCGTATGGATGCCACTAACTTGGAGGTGGGTAGGGGAGTCATCAAAATGTTACAAATCACCTGCGGCCAACTAACCTCAAAGAAAGAGGAGGAGAAAGAATGGGATGATAAGCTAGAGCATGGGTTAATAGTAGTATATGGCCACATTCCAGATAGCATGCAAGCACCAGAGAGGAGTGCAAAAGAAAATATAAAAATAATTTCATAGACGATTGGGGGATATAGGCAGGAAAACGAGGAGCTAAAATAAAAAATTAATCCTACGAATCCTCTCGAGGTTCCATAACGGAGAGAACAACAGTCTGCATTCCATATAGCGAAGATGGATAAGGAAGCAAGGGAATTCATAGAACTATTCGACAAAACTGTGTAGATTGGGACCATTTTGGAAGAGGATGAAAAATTCCAACAATTGGACCAACAAGAGGATACAATTAGCACTTCCATACAAGAGTTAAATAAACGACAAAAAACCATGAGTATTACCAAGCACTTGAAGTGAACCTGGGAAATGAAGACTTTACAGACAGAGTTAAAGACAATGCAGATGAATAAGCAAGAAAGACAAGCCTAATTGGAGCCCCTCTAGGAACAAGCATCATAGATGATTGTGCAGCTGGACTAAGAGAAGACAAGCATGGCCCAAGCACATTCAAAGGGAACAAAATTACTACAGGAATATATAACAATGCATATAGTCAAGGCATTAACAGACAAAGCTACGTAGGTGAAGGAAAAAGGAAAGAAATTAGCAGAGAAGTTCCACGGCTTGGAAAATGTTGTACAGGGAGCACGCACCACCTGAGCGGATCGGGATGAGCCACATGTTAGTGTTGGGGGCCTTTTGGGAATAGGCATATTTTTAGAAGGAAGTATATTTTGGGCACAGGCCTATTTGTGGATAAATATTTTTTTGGGGGAAAGACATATTTTTGGAAAGAAAGACCTAATTTTGGAGCATGCACAACAGGTCACAATAAAGCAACATCCAGAAAAAGAAGGAAAATAAGCATGCACGAGGAAAAGCATGTTTCACATAGGAAAAAACTCATAACCATGAAAGGTTTATGGATTTTGACAAAGATTGTAACAACTATAATCCTATAACCACGATAAAACCTTGTGTTTTGTGTCATTGTTAATGAATACTTTAATTTTTTGTTGATCATTAGCATAATAATGAATGGTTAAAGTATCTCTATCATCATGCATGCATAGGTTTAAAGATTAATAAACCATAGAGGTAGATGAATGATTACCAAGGATAAAGCATAAGGAAGAAATAACCCAATTACAATCCCCACTCATTCCTAGAGTGCAAACACCTGAGTATTGCGGTCCCCCATAAAATATATCTCGTGTGAGAATATGTTGTGCACCCTATGCATGGAGTTGCCTTCTAGTTTACCAGGAGGGATGATAGTTTTCATGGTTTTGTTGGAAACTTGTTTGAGATCATAACCTAGGTCAGCCCAAGAAGAATTTTACCAATAACAAGGCAAGGAAAGGAATGTAAAGGAAAGGAAGATCAAGTGAAGGCATGGAAAGTCAAGGCATGGAAATGAAATTCATGGCATGGAAATTGAAGACAAGTGAAGGAATGTGAACACAATGCAAGGCAACGAAAGGAATGGCATGGAAAGGCATGACAAGGCATGGCAAGGCAAGGTAAGGCAAGGAAATACATGGCATGGCATGGAAAGACAATACAAGGAATGGCAGGGAATGGAAAGGAATGGAAAGGAAATGAAAGGAAATGCAAGGCAAGGCATGGCATGGAATGGTAAGGCAAGGACAGGCATGGAAAGGAAAGTGAAGGAAAGTGAAGGCAATGCAAGTGAAGGAAAGGAAAGGCAAGGCATGACATAGAAAGGTATGGAAAGGTATGGAATTTCAAGTGAAGGCAAGGAAAGGAAAGGGAAGTGAAGGAAATGAAAGGCAAGTGAAGGAATGGAAAGGCAAGGCATGACATGGAATGAGGCATGGCATGGAATGGAAAGGAATGGCATGGCATGGTAAGGAAAGGCATGGCATGGAATTTCATGGAAAGGAAAGGAAAGGAAATGCATGGCATGTAAAGGAATGGAAAGGAAACACAAGGCATGGGAAGACATTTAAAGGAAAGTCAAGGCGAGGCAAGGCATGGCATGGCATGGTAAGGAAATGCAAGGTATGCCAAGGCCAGTGAAAGAAAGGTAAGGTAAGGCATGGCATGGCAAGGTATGGCATGGAAAGTGAAGAAAAGGAAAGGAAAGGAAAGTGAAGGAAAGGCAAGAAAAGTGAAGACATGGAAAGGCAAGGCAAGGCATGGCATGGAAAGATATATTTTAACAACAGTCAAAATATTTTACGTACCAAAATATTTTAAGGCAAGGTATATTTTAACAACATTCCAAATATTTTAGCATAAGTCAAAATGAAGCCAAAATTATTCCTTTTACATACCTATGGTCATTCAAGTAGACCATCGGGATCACTTCTATTACTGACAGTCTCCATTAACTTCTCATGCTCAGATTAAGGAAAGAAGTATCGTACCTTTGATGAGTTCTTTATTGGAATTGTTTGTAGTTGGAGGTTTGCACCAATATTCAAGTTTGTAAAGTGTTATATGACTTGACCTGGTTTATAATATTGAAATACATAACCACATTTATTTCATGTTCTTTCATCTTGTGTCAGATATTCTCCTTTAATAACCATCAACCCAATCAGAAATTCAATTCCTTTGGAGTGTGTTACTGATCACATGAGGGTTTTCTTTCCCTCTAAGGATTGTTCTAGACAATAATAAGTTCACATTCATTATCTCTTGGGGAAAACACTGCGTATATGTTCCCTGCAAAAAATGGAGTGCCAAAATGCGAGTCCACTAAATGACCAAAGAATAAAACATTAATTCTAGTTATTCAAAATTTAATAGAAGGAATCAACGAACCTGATAGTACAATATCTGAGACATGATCATAATCTGTTGAAATACTTTATTGGTCCTCCTCCAACTAGGATAAATCTATATTTATACATTTACAAATGGGGAGTGATACATGATCTAATATATCAACCCAATCTATTGATTCAAAATCATCACATTCATTACTACTACATGGAACACATAAGAAAGAGAGTTTTCTCATCCATATTTCAACGATTGCATTATCTGATGTTCTAACTGAATGGAACCCATGAGTTCCCTATATTATTTTTCATTCATACCATTGTGATCGATCTACATCGACCACTTCCCAAAAATATCTATGTGCATGTCCTTTCCTGTGTGATTCGTCTTCATGGGTTTTTGTTCCTTCTCCCATTACTGGAGAACACCATTCAACAATGGATTTTTCATCTCGAATGAGGGAAGTAGTTGTGAACTCTTTTTCTTTCCTGTGTAATTATCTTTTTATGCATGCACATGCTCCATAATGCTCCCCTTTCTTGTTCCAAATGTGTGGTACCTTTATTTTTTTGTGCAACATACACAACCATTGAAATACATGAGAATTTTTGAACTAGCCTACGCAACCATCTAACCAAAGCCAATGTTGATCCATCTATATGTTCTTATCCTTAAGGTGATTGTAGAACAACTGAAAACAATTTTGTACATAGGCTAAGTCATGGAATTGATCATCTCTTATGTAGAAGTGATATTCTTTCAATATAACTTTGTTTTCTTCATTACTTTATGGTACATGCATGTATATGATATGGACCATTATGATGGCATGCTATGAGTGATAATATTGGATTTGAATCTCATTTTTCGGTTAAAGTGTTTAGTTTTTATAAAAATCAACCATTGATGGCACAATATCAACAAGAAATGCATCTCTGCATATTCTAAAATTCACGTCCTACCATCAAGCCACATGGACATACTGAACATAATGTTGTGTATTTTCGACGAAGTCCTTCATGAAGTTACAAACTCATACTTGGGAAGTAATCAATTGTATTTTTCTTCTTTCTTGTTCTCCATAAATATCATATGTCACATATTTAAAGATTTGCAAGGCAACCTACTTCCTCCCTAATTCATACTCATCGCTTACATGGATGCACTTGCCCAGTAATGTTATTCCACCACACCTGGGGCGTGTCTCATATAAGCATTTTTTTTTATAAAATGTAAAACCCTCTGGCCTTTTACACAAGATATTGTGAATAAAGTATTTAGATGATGATGGCAGTAATATAACTGAGCATTCCTATAAAGGTATGTTATGAAAAAAATAAAATATTTGTCTGTGTGTGTGTCATAATAATAACCATATGCAATGTGATATCAACAACAACATGTGTTACAAATTGTGTTTATTCGAAGATACCAAGGCTTCCATTTATGGAAAGATATTTGGCCCAAGTTAAGTGAACTATGTATTGTTCCGAATCTCTCATACAATTATGTCTATGTAATGTCAAGAAAGTGTTTAATATGGGGTTCACAGTCCCTATATCCCCTCCTCAATTTTAGCATAATTTTTCGTTGGAAGAAGGCCTAGTGTTCTCATGCCAGTAATCATGAACTAGTCCCTTAGCTGCTCCAATTAACTTCATGTCAGAACTAGGTAGCCTACCAATGAAGGCCCACAAATATGTTATTCCACCTGTGTCGAGGATATCTCGTCTATGATAATACTTTCTAATGGTTTTTACATTTCATTTCAGGAGGTGAAATGTTTTTTATGGAAAATGATTTTTTCTCGTGATCTTTCTAATGATTGATTATGACAAGACATGTCATACTGCATTTTGGTTTTTAGAACAAGATTTCTTACCAATTCTTTGAAAATTATCTACAAGGTTTCTAACAATATGATGACTTGTTTCTACACTTTTGACATTTTTAATGCCTAAAATTCTCCTAACAACAGTCAAACTTCTAGATTTTAACAAAGCTAAAAATAATTGACTTTTAACAACATCGGATTTTGGTTCAAAATATTGTTTAACTATTTTATAAGATTAATAATGAATAGTATGATTAGGTAACTTACCTTCAAGTGATGTTAGACCACTTTCATCGACCTGAATTCATTTAGGAGTTCTTCTCTGCACATTTCTCAATCTAAGTAGGGACGATGAACCCCTATTTTGGCACTCTTGACCTCCCTACTATGGATCTAACAATGTTGCATTTATTTCCCCTTAAATCGCTAGAAGATCAACTGTCATAGGACAGTGGACATGGTATTGAATAGTTTTTGTAACATTTGACTGTCCAAAAATAGATTGCACCACAGGAACTTCTTCACCATGATGTTGTACACTGATTGTTTCTCTAATTTCATCCATTGTATAATCAGCTCCAAGAAAATCCTCCATCATCCGGTCATCCATAACAAGTTTCCTTGATGAGATACTATATGGATTTCTCTCTAATTAACTCTTGCACTTTTCTTCTGGTGATGGAGGAGAAATAATGGCGACATCTATTCCTCTAGAAATTATATTTCGCTCTTCTAAAATCCTACTCTTTGACATACGTACCTTTTCTTTTTCTCTTTCTTCTTCTACATTTTTGATCGGTTTCTATTTTCTTGAGGACTTTCTTTCTCGAATCTATCGGTTTCCCATGTTTAAAGATAAAAATTGGCTTCCAAACACCCGCCATAAATTTGTATTTATATTATGTAATAAGGCACAAACAAGTGGAGAAATTTCTTTTTTTATTACGAAACATGACACATTTAATAATTCAAATTCCAATTTCAATTCAAATTCCAATTGCACTTGAACAAATTTGTCTTCCGATTTCAAGAAGACACAAGAAGGTACAAACAACAATTCCAATTCCACTTGGATAAAATTGTCTTCCAATTCCAAGTAGACATACGGAGATAAAAACAACAATTCCAATTTCACTTGGACAAATTTGTCTTCCAATTCCAAGAAGACACAAGAAGATACAAACAACAATTCTAATTACACTTAGACAATTTTTTCTTCCAATTCTAAGAAGACACAAGAATATACAAAGAATAATTCCAATTGTACTTGACAAATTTGTCTTCCAATTTTTCCTACAATGGTCTAGCAATAGCACAAAACTCTCTATGAATCAAACAAGAACACTAAAATAAGAAAAACTTGTATGTGCGTTCTATTTTTGTTTGAATATGTCATAGATTATTTGTCAGCCTTCAAATAGATGAGGTGATGGAGTGTTCTTGGCACCAAAAAATGCCTAGCAGGAATGCGTGTGTGCACTAAAGCATGTGTGCATTCTAGGAACGTGTGCACGTTCCTCTTGAGCATAAATGACCAATAGTTATAGCTCAATCAAGTCACAAAAGTGTGTGCACGCTCTTAATGCAATGGAATGAGTATTTATTATAGACCAAACATATTTATGAATAAATATGTATAGGGGTACGGGGACAACTAAGGCCTAAGGGGTTAGAATTGAAAGTGTTTTCAGGGATAGAGAAATGGCTAGACCACCAAGATGTGAGTGATGTGGGTGTTACCCATGATTTTGGTCATCATGATGATGTATTGATGATGGTGTACTCAGGCTCTTCATAAGAACTTTCTCCTGAGAAAAAGTTATTTTCATCTCTTCTAGAAAACTTATTTTTGAAGACTGTTCGCAGGCTGCTAGTATATTTTCCTGCGAGAATGTCTGATTCTCGCAGGCTGCCTTAAGCCAAGGTGCGAGATGTTCGCACTGTGTTGAACTGCTATGGTGCGAACTCTTTCTAAAGCAATGAAAAATATGAATTCTCGAAGCTTCTAGAAGGATGAGATGGCATTCGAATGGTTATCCTAGTACTATATTCCCTGATATTTTGGGATCATTCTTATCCAAGTAACTAATTCATTCTCTCCTATATATTGAGTGAATTCTCATGGAGAAGGTTAAGCAAGAAGCAAAGAGAAGCAAGATTCATTGGAGAATTGGTGAAATAATTGTATGAAGGACTGAAGCTACAACAGCTTGGAGACTCCAGCAAGTTTATCTAAGGAGTTGATCTTCTTCATGCAAGTGAGCAAGTGTGTGTGTCAGAGCCAAGGGCCATTGAAAGGAAGTTTGCAACATCAAGTCTCAAGTTGTAATCTTTACTTTCCATTAATATGATACAGTAATATGTCCCTTTCCCATAAAGCTATTTCCACTTTATTGTATAATTCCTTGATCATATACATAGATTCACTGTTGAATAGATTATGCTTTCTTCACTTTGGTTGGTTTTTGTTGTCTTGGTCTTGGCTGCACAAGAGTACTGAAGTGAAGCAGGAGCAACAAAGACCATAGGAAGTGATAATAAGGTATGTTCTTTATTCTTGCCTCCTATTTAATTCAATGGTTAAAATATAGGGAAAGAGTCATATTCTGTCTTGCTTTGTTCTAGATCCAGGTGGATCTAGGGAGATCGGTTTGTGTCCGCACTTACGGATTTATCCAATAAAAAAATTGGTGACTCCACTGGGGACATCCCTTTTTCTTTGTGGTTTTTGGTATTTTTTTGTGGCCATTTGCTTTGGTTTCACTTTTCTCCTGTCTTGTCAAACTATGAGTCTTCAGGATATCCTGATAGATCCTCTGGGTCCAGAGGCCTTTTTCAATTTTGCTTCATTTTCCAAATTTTTTCTTATGTTTAGACATTCTCGCACTGCACTTCATTGCAGCCTGCGAGAAATGGTAGGGTTCACATTATTCCTTTAAGGTTCAGTGCGAGGTTCTCGCACCCTGCTCAAGGGTCACCTGCGAGAATCAGTGATTCTCGCACTGTGTAACACTACCAGCCTGTGAACTCATTTGTTCAAATTTTTGGATTTGAGTTTTGGCATATTTAGCTGCCCAGATCAGTCTAAGTGCCTTATAAGAGTTTCTTGGACCATTGATTGATGTTTTTCTTGTCTTCGTTTGCATACCTGAACAGTCTTAGGATTTCAAGGCTTTTCTAGTCATTTGTGTCTTGACTTTCGTTTCTTGACTTCTCTTAGCAAAACCATTCTCTCAGACTTCAGACTCTGAGTGTGTTTGATTAGTTAAGGACCGGTGATCGGTTGAAAGTTGATTTTCTTGATATTTATCATTTTTTTATTGTTTGAAAGTTCACTTTCCTCATGCAATTGAAAAGACTAGTTTGGGTTTCTTTGTTTTAACAAAGTTCATTATTGCTTTTAGTGAAATTTTTAAGACAAAAAGATTTAATTTCTTGCTTTATATTAGATTGGGGGCATCCTTTCATTTCAAGTAGAGAAATTGCATGATTCTTGGAATTTTTTTTATCTTAAATTATGAAAATTTTTCCCCCTCATGGCCGGGGGGGGCCATGAATCGTGCATTGGTGTACAGTGTACCGTTTTCTCATTTCTTGAGAATCTTGATATTGATGAGTTTAATATATTTTGGGACATTGTGCATATGGGAATGATAAATTTTTTCTCCTTCTCGTAGCATAGATTTCATCGAAATGAAAAGATTGCATATTCATATATTTGCATAATTTTCGAGTCGGTCAAAACACCATATTGTCCACGCCATCTTCCTTTTGAGTAACAACAGCCATAAAATAAAGCACTTATAAAAATTGATTAGACATTTTTATATTTTCTGGTAGCAAACCTACATTAGATTAGTCGTAGGGCTTTGGAATAGGTGTGAAAGATAACTTTCCAAAGTTGCAAACAAACATAGTATCTTGAGTTAGCGAGCAATTAAATCCACTTATTACATTTTGTCCTGGGAAGCCCTTCTAACACAAGGGTCAAGCACGAGGTCGCATTGCTATTGACAGAGTTACTCACCCTGCTTTGTTGATATCGGTGTAAATATTGCACATATTACGGGGATCACTTGGAAGTATACCCACAATGATGAGTGGAAGCCTTTTGAGTTGATTTCAGGCTAGATACCTTGCCCTTGCGTGTGGATCAGACTGTCAATTGTTCCCCCAGGATTTATTGTTGTTGGTGGTGACCTTAGTGGCCTATCTTTCTAGGTTCTTACACGAGGTGACTGTGAAGGGGAAAGTCTTCACGGTACCTGGAATCGACGTTGGCCAAACTCACTCGGGCTCTTTGGAGGGTATACCCACAATTATGTGTGGGAGCTTGCACCAGGGTGTAAGTCCGTTAAGCATGTTGTCAACATAACTTTTCCACCCGCTCTATCTTATCCCCTTCTTAATTTGTTCCCGCGATGTTGGATTTCATCACCAACTAGTGTGCTCATTGTGAGAAGGTTTTGTTTGTTTGCTTGCTTCCTAGATTTTTAGCGTGTGCTGTTTGTTTTCCCTAGCAGACTCTAGGTTGGATTTATTTAATGGCATCAGTTCCTGGAATGACCAATGAAGGAACCCTTGCTCCAGGGGAACCTTTTGTTTTTCCTTCTTATGGAAACATTGGTCCTCCTCACATTGCTACTTTGAGCCTTCCAGGTCTCACTATTGGATTGCCAGTGTGGTTGTTTTCCACTCAGGTAATCTCGAATGTAGTTAGTGCTTCAGTCACAAGCACTTCCCCCCAAGAGCATCAACCTCATGTTGATCCTTCACCTTCTTCACCAGTAAGGTCTTCTTCGCCTTCTTCGCTTGCAATGTCTCCTTTCGTTTCATCTTCTTCGTCGGGTGAAGGTTCTGAAGCTAGTAACCCGGTGAATAAGAAGAAGAAGAAAAGAAAGATTAAGAAGAAGAAAGATAAACAAGGGTAAAAACTTTCGACCACTGTCAAACATGTTGGAAAACAACTAGTTACTGTTACTCGTGCTGGGAGTGTTGATGATGTCAAGATCACCCAAACAACTTGTAAGCCCAAGTACCCTTGCAGGCTTTGTAAGGGTAGCCATATTCTTAAGGATTTCCCTGGTCTATCCAAGGTTATAGAAGTATGGTCTACATACCCTGACCAACCCATGTCATTAGCCTCTGAACAACATGTTGATGGCCTCCCCTCAACTAGTCACGATACCATTGGGAAGAAGAAAAGTAGAGTCAAGTTTACATGCATGTTATGCAAAGGGAGTCATATCACTCACCTTTTCCCTCGTATGGAAGAAGCCTCGAAATTACTGGAAGACATGACTGTTTCACAGCCTCAACTTCTAGCTGCTTATCGCAAGCTTTCTCTCAACCCACCCGTAGTTGATGGAATGATCAATCCGGTTCCCCTGTCGGTCAGTCTGGTTGATCCAGTGGTCAATCTGGTCACATATTTGGACGAACTAGTCGACCAAGTGGTTGATCCGATCCCATCCTTAGTCAACCCCACTCTCCCGTTAGAGAGTGAAACCCAAGCGGTCGATCCGTTTCCACCTGTCGAACCCATTCTCCCCTTGGAGAATGAAACCCATGTGGTCAATCTGATTTCTCCATCGGTCGATCCTACTCTCCCGCTAGAGAGTAAACCCGATACTGCCCATGTTTTTCTCATTGATACAGAATCTCTCGTGCCGAGGGGTATTCCTCCTTCTCCCATAGGACCCCCTCCAAGTAATGAGGCCATCCATTTTGATTGGGGTGTGCTAACTGGACCTCGTCTTCCCTCTCACATTCCTTTCCAGATTACAGTACAGGTTTGTGGCCGGGATGTTCCTCAAACACTAATCGATGAAGGTTCGTCTATTAGTATTTTTTCCTCTTTTGCTTGGCAATCTTTGGGTTGTCCTCCACTTGTGCCGGTTACACAGAATCTATTAGCTTTTAACAGAAGAACTAGTCAACCTTTAGGGACCCTTCCTCAGTTTCCTGTAACTTTGGGAGGGAAAATTGTCTTCATTGATGTCATGGTAGTCCAAGACCCCTTGGATTTCTCTTTACTCCTTGGGCGAGATTATGTCTATGCCATGAAAGCTATTGTGTCTACTCTTTTTCGTGTGATATCTTTCCCTCACGATGGACGAGTTGTGATTTTTGATCAACTTTCATTCATTGACCCTGACAACATTTCTTCCCTGAATGGTTCTTATATGCAGACGGTATCGCCCCCACCATAGGTCAATTATGTGGCATTGTCGCCCATGGCTTCAACTTCTGATGACTTAAATTCAGTCGTTGACATGGTGATCTCTTTGATAGGGTTGTTAGAGCCTGATCTCTTTACTCCTATCCCAACCATCGACATGGTGTCCTTCCAGAGTGTGTTTCTTCCATCAAATGAAGACCTCTTGGAAGCCATGACCACGTTTTTTCCCTTGACATGGTCTCCTTCCGGAGCATTGTCCTCTTAGAATCCATGATCAAGAAGGTTCCGAGGATAGTTTTTGCGTCTTTGCGGCAACCTTGTTAAAAAATGAAATAGAGGTTATGAGCATAGTTCTTTTCCTGTGTCAAGCTCGTTAAAAAATGAAACAGTCACCTCTCTTGAACCTTCTCTTCATCCACCCTTCTCCCTTTTCTCATCTCCTAGAGAAATTGGTGACGACCTCAGAGCCGGTGAATGAATCGAAGCTTGGAGGGCATGTCTCCAGCCTTTGATGATCATTCTGGAGATAAGCCACTAGTTTTCAAGATGGGGGCATATCGAGCGTGGTCTTTGTCCGTTCTTGCGCTCGAAAATACATGAGAATGCAATCGAGCATACTTTTATCACTTTTTCAGGTTCAACAAGGATATACGAAAAATGAACCCCCCTGGAGTCCTCTTTAAGCTCTTTTCAGACTCTCTAAACATGAAAAGATTGTCGAGCGACCTTGCTATTTTCACGCTCGATAAAGTGTTTGAAGTAAGCGTCTGGTGAGCGATAATTTATCTCTTTTTCGGTCTCATCCGGACTATTTTACGAAAAAGGAAATGAGAGAGTTCTCTTTTAAGTGTTTTTCCAAACTCTATAATCTTGAAAAACCTTTGAGTTTTCTATCTCTGGACTCGTTAAACAAACATTGACAGACCCGTAATGGGACCGAAGCACTCCTTCTTAGGGTTCGTTAAATATACTCCGAGGGACTCGTCCGAAGGATGAGCTTATATCAACAAGCATATGTTATCCTCCTCAAGATTGCGTAAAAATAAAGAGGTACTCGCCAGAAATGGTGGGGGAAAATTTGGGAAAGGGATATGTTTTCATCTTCATATTAATTGGCAGTAAGTGTCGCTCTTGAACATGACACCCCCTATTCATCATTTGAAGCTGGTTTGAGAAATCCATTTGTCTCTCAGTCGATTTGCTACAAGGTCATTCCCTGTGTCGTCTTTGAGTCAATGTTGTCAAATCATTGGTTGTGTCATTCATATGTTCAAGAGAAGTCCATCTGAAACCTATATTGAGTCGACCATCTGCAGTTATCCATTCTCTTTGTGTCGACCTTCCCTGTGTCCAGTCCGATTTGAAAAATACTTTGTTTCACCTTCAAAATCTATTACTCATTTCGTGTCATTGATGGGGGATACATCAAGGCCCTCCTGTGACGAGTTTTGTTCCGTCGACTTCAGCTCATTATCCAAATCAAGACTTAGAAATTATTTGGTACCTTGGAGCTTGCATGCCTCAATGACAGGTTTCCTCGCTTTCGACAGTGGGTTTACATCATTGACCCCTAAACGAAAGATTCCATCGGATGTTCGACTTCAACTCATTTATTCACACTTGATGGATTGTACTATGGTACCTTGGGAGTCATTAACATAAATGGTGATTTCCCTCGCACTTGTTAACGGTTTTATCAATGGTCGGTAATCAAGTGGTTTCTACCATGTTTGACTTCAACACATGTAATCACATGGTTAGATTCGTACTTTGGGAGACGAGATTGAAGACCCTGGATATCATCTTTGTGATCCAGGTTGAGATGGAGTATGTATAATTTGTGACACATAGATCCATTGTGTATGTTTCATGGCTATGTCGTCTTGATTTGAAATTTCTCGCATAGATCCACAGTGTATTTCGGTGGCTATGCTATATTTTGACGGCATGGATCCACAGTGTATGATTGGTGTCCATGACCCATGTCTATTTTGTCATCAGTATATGATATGAGTATGCGAATGCCTACCTCAGAATTGGTATATATGATATTCTGCAGATGCTTGGTTGTTCGCAGGTTTCCGATTAGGTGTGCTCCTGGTTCCCAACACACACATGCAACTTACAAAGTATTTCGGCTATCACTGGTTCTAAACTCATACTTTGGGGGGAATTCTGTTACCCATGATTTTGGTCATCATGATGATGTATTGATGATGGTGTACTTAGGCTCTTCATAAGAACTTTCTCCTGAGAAAAAGTTATTTTCATCTCTTCCAGAAAACTCATTTTTGAAGACTGTTCGCAGGCTACTAGTATATTTTCCTGCGAGAATGCTTGATTCTTGTAGGCTTCCTTAAGCCAGAGTGCGAGAAGTTCACACTGTGTTGAACTTCTAGGGTGCAAACTCTTTCTAAAGCAAGGAAAAAGATGAATTCTCGAAGCTTCTAGAAGGGAATCTTCTAGAAGGATGAGATGGCATTTGAATGGTTATCCTAGTATTGGATTCTCTGATATTTTGGGATCATTCTTATCCAAGTAACTAATTCATTCTCTCCTATATATTGAGTGAATTCTCATGGAGAAGGTTAAGAAAGAAGCAAAGAGAAGCAAGATTCATTGGAGAATTGGTGAAAGAATTGTATGAAGGACTGAAGCTACAGCAGCTTGGAGACTCCAGCAAGTTTATCTAAGGAGTTGATCTTCTTCATGCAAGTGAGCAAGTGTGTGTGTCGGAGCCAAGGGCCATCGAAAGGAAGTTTGCAACATCAAGGCTCAGGTTGTAATCTTTACTTTCCATTAATATGATACAGTAATATGTCCCTTTCCCATAAAGCTATTTCCACTTTATTGTATAATTCCTTGATCATATACATAGATTGACTATTGAATAGATTATGCTTTCTTCACTTTGGTTGGTTTGTATTGTCTTGGTCTTGGATGCATGAGAGTACTGAAGTGAAGCGGGAGAAACAAATACCATAGGAAGTGATAATAAGTTATTCTCTTTATTCTTGCCTCCTATTTAATTCAATGGTTAAAATCTAGGGAAAGAGTCATATTTTGTCTTGCTTTGTTCTAGATCCAGGTGGATCTAGGGAGATCGGTTTGTGTCTGCACTTACGGATTTATCCAATAACAGTGGGTGCAAGGGTTGTACAAAAGGTATGTGCATAGTGCACTCAAGGATCAAGTGTAGAGGGGATTAAGGCTTGAGTATAATTTATGCATAGGTTAAGATGGAGCTAGGGGAGTCTATGTCATGGTCTACGTCAAGCTCTAGGTCATCATCTAAATCTATCTATAACTCTATATAATTGTATAGGTCATGGTCTATGTCAAGATCTAGGTCATCATCTAAATCTAGCTCTTACTCTATGTCATGGTCTAGGTCATGTTCTAGGTCTATTTCATGGTCATCGTATAGGTCTAGGTCATGCTCCAGGTATTTCCATGTCTGGGTATTGCTATTTCTAGGTTTAGGTCTAGGTCTTGACATGTCTAGGTCAAGGGAATTTATTTCCTTGCAATGTAGGAAGGGGGGCTGCAAAGAGAGGAAGAAAGAAAGTGTGAGAGAGGTAGAGGGTAAGAAAAAGAGAGTGAGGGATAGGGAGACAAAGAGGGGGGGTAGAGAGTGAGAGATTGAGAGGAAGGGGGGGGAAAGAGGGAAATGAGGTTATATAGATGAAGATAGAGAAAGGTGGGGAGAGTGGAGGAGAGAGAGGGAGGCATAAATAGGGAGAAAAGGAGAAGGGGCTAGATATGGATTTTTTTTAGAGTTTGACTGAGTGGGAGAGGAAGACCAAGAGGGGGGTAGAGAGAGAGAGGTGGGAGAGAGAGGGAGAGTGAGACTAACAACAAGGAGAGAGAGAAAGAGGTGGTAGATGTAGGAGAGAGAGAGGGTAGATATAATGGGAGGGAGGGATGAAGGGGAAGAGGAAGGGGGAGAGAGACACAGAGAGAGAGGAGGAGACTTGGATGGGGTGGGAGATAGAGAGCGGGGGAGTGAAAGTGAGACTAAAAACAAGGAAATAGAGAAAGATGTGGTAGATGTAGGAGAGAAAGAGAGAAGAGATAGTGGGAGGAAAAGGGAGAGATAGAGGGGGGAGGGGGGTAGAGAGAGAATGTGTGAGTGTGAGAGGGGGGGAGAGAAAGAAAGAGAGGAGGGATAAACAAGGAGTGTTTGAGTGTGTGAGAGGGAGGGAACGAGAGACAAAGAGAGGGGGTAGAGAGAGAGAGAGAGGAAGGGGCGAGAGATAGTGGGTAGGGGTATATGTATGAGAGAGAGCAGAGAGATAGTGGGAAGGAGGAGGGGAGAGAGAGAGAGAGAGAGAGAGAATATGGAGGGGATAGTGTTACAAGGGAAAAACTCTCTATGGCCAAGGGTAAACCACAATAGGCATGTATGACTGTAGAAATCAACTCAATTCCAACATATGTTATATAAACTAATGTGAAATATAAGAAAGAGGCCTACCTTGATCCAACGTTTGATGATGTTCCACTATTGAGCACTTTGACCCAAAGCTTTATACTTGTGATAAATTCTCAACAAACAAGAAAAGAAAGTATATAGTGATGATACGAAAGGGGTTAGCACAAGAGATAGCATAATCCATTAATAAACATTGCAAACATGCCCATGGATAATAATCATATATTTGCAAGATAACAATAGGACGGGAAAGGAGTATTTCTATTAATAATTGATCAACAAAAGTGTCAACATTACAGACTTCCGTGTCGGCATAGTTCGAAACCAAGAAACCAAGTTCCTTCCAACTGGGTCTCCACCACTTCAATCCTCCACCAAAGGAAAGCTCATGAGAAAGATGCAAAGAGGTCCTCTCAATAATAAGGGAAGATCTTGGGTGTTGAACACTTTGTTCAGACTTGAGGGACAAAGGGATGCAGACTCAATATGAAATAATTTCTCCTGAGTAAATTTTCTCTCAAAGTTGAATGCTTTCTACTTCTTTTCCATAGTTCGAAATTGTGCTCTTATAGCCTCTAGAATGCAACTGAAGGGCCAAGTCGGAACCTTTCCAGTATATGCAAGGACAAGGATCAGAGATATTTTGTCGTGACATGGAAACTAGACCTCATTTTATATTTTCTAGCACAAATCCCGATATACACGAGCTGTAATGGAGCAACAAGCATATATGCATCTTGCATAGCTTTTAGGGAGCATATATGTGGAAAAATGTATATTTTTAGCTCTGGATTCATCTAAAAATGGATGAAAAGTCTGCATAGGGAAATGGAAAAAGGTTCTTTGTGCAAGATAGAAATGGTGAGGAAAATCTTGCTATAACAGATGCCCCATAATGTGTGAGATCAGAGGAGTATTTGCGATGACCGACATACATTATAAATCACCTAGAAGTGGAGTGGTAGAGAACCAGTTGGATGAAATCAATTTCTCATTACATTATGTACTGACTTTGCATACATGACTGCCAAGAATATAATGTAGATCCATGTGGAAAATATAACAAACATGTGTTCATGGCCATGAATAGGCAAATACAAATGCGGTTATATGCCAAAAGTTGTCATAGTC
The DNA here is from genome assembly GCA_009831015.1 of Picea engelmannii. Classification (NCBI taxonomy): domain Eukaryota; kingdom Viridiplantae; phylum Streptophyta; class Pinopsida; order Pinales; family Pinaceae; genus Picea; species Picea engelmannii. The sequence goes on from ML798886.1 coordinate 97,708, forward strand.
ATGAACAAGGCCCAGTGAAATCAATCTCAAAAATCAATATGAAGATATCTCTATACCATGTAGTACAATCTGATCTCCCATGATCACTAAAGTCAAATAGGTGTTGGTCCAATGAAATGGAAGAAACAACTCAGGAAAGTCGTGGCCACATAGTGATGTCTTCAATTCTTCTCCACTATCTGCCAATGGCGCAAGTCTACATCATGTGAATAAATGAGTTGAGGTCGAACATGATGATACATCATTTGATTACCGGTTATTGAAGTATACCATTAAAAAATGCTAGACAACTTACCGATAATGAAAGTATGTATCAAGGCACTGAGTACATCCCTACAAATGTGAATAAAGGAGTTGGTGTCGAACACTTGAGAGATCCATTGATCAGGAAACATTGATGTATTCCCATCTATTAATGGAAAGAGAGCCTACCACTAATGACTGCAAGCCTCAAGGTACTCATAAAACTCTAGGTCCCATATCCAAAATAAATGAGTTGAAGTCGATGGAAGGAGACTCATTTAAAGCAGAGCATTGAGGCATCTCTCATTAGTCAGCACGAGGAACAAAGCAAGAGCTTCATGATTTGGTGGAGATCGTATGAACAACATGTTCATGAACCAACGACCTTGTGTGTCTTTCATGTGTGCCAAATGCAAGTGGTACATGAAAAGGACCCTCTGAATAGTAGCCAATGATGAAAAGCTGCTGACAAAGGTGAGGAAACCACCAATAAGGCTAATGGCATCCAAGACACTACACAAATCCCAAACTGTGAATAGATGTATTACCGTCGAACACAAGGGAAACCACCCAGTCAATGACCAATGATGAAATGTCGATTCATGGGTTCAAGGTGACCTACCAATGATGAAAGTAGGGCCAGGGTGCATGATAAGACCAAAGTATCATGTGATTCTGAGACAAAATGAGGGTATGGATGACATGCAAAGTCAAGATTTCTGAGGAGTGGTCGACATAGGTTGATAGGCATCCTTTGAACAAGAGCATGCGACATATGGTGAACTCTGTCAGCATGGACTCAATGATGTGACAATTGGACGCAGGAGGCATCAATAACGTTCTCTATAGGAACTGGAAGAGTAACTAGTCGATAGAGAAAAAATATGTAGCAAGATCATCTTCCTAAGGCCATGCTAAACCTAAAATTATGATGACACACGGACTCAATAACTTTGAGCTCTGTTAAAAGGTGACAGGACTGCTGCCAATTACAATATAGTTTTCCCTTCCCGCCCGTCCTTTTTTTTTTTTTCATAACAAATGGATGTTATGATACAGAGGAGGGAACGAGTGTCGCAAATAAGAAAAACTAGTTCCAGCAGTGGAACATACCTATGCTCAATGAAAGGAAATGCATGTGGGAGATCGACACTCGAGGTGATGTTCCCTCCAGGGTATGGGGTGTCAAATTGGGAAGGATAAAAAAAAGGATCTTCTTGGTTGAGGATGCAAACTTCTTAGGCAACGGTTTATAATGCAAAGTGAGAACCAGCTAAAGTCTCAATACAAAAAGAGAGGGCATGAGATGCAATCACAACTTAACGCCAAAAAATATCATTTTTTGTATCTTTTAGTCTACTTGATGTGAAAAAGGGGTAAACTTGTGCCAAATAGATGTCTTTTCAAATCCATTTTACGAGTGTGAAAAGACAAGTTCACTTGGCAATCTTTTCTATTTTTGATAGCGAGTTGGAAAAGAGCTTAACTAGGACTCATGATCTTTCAAATCCAATTTTAACGAGTGTGAAAGGGACAAATCACTCAGCGATCTTTTCAATTTTTGGATGATTCAAAAAAGAGCTTAACTGAGACTCGTTATTGGGATTTTAATCAACATGTAAAGGGGGAGGCCAAGGCTCCCATCTCGGCCTTCTGTTGAAAGTCAGTATCTTACGGATAGATGACAATAGCTTGGGAAAACCCAAGGCTTTCCAATTCAAGGAGGAGAAGGTGCTAACAGAGGATACAGTCTCTGTGATGGTTTGAATAATGTATCTTAATGGAAAATACATAGGTGGGGGAATGGGATGTGCCATCAGGTCGTCCCAATCAAAAGGAACCTCGTCAGGACTTGGAGGGAGAGCATTCGGGGGAAGAATAAATTTCTCTCATTCATAAGGGGGAGGGTGTGGAATGTTGATGACATGGATGAAAGGTGTGTCATTCTCTTCAGGGAGAGTGGGGTTGACCAGAGATTGCATTAGTGTGGCCACTTCTTCAATTATAGGTTGAAGAGGATACGTAGTAACGGGGGAAAGAAATGCTTCACCCTTAACAAAGGGGGCGAGGTCGGGAGAATATTGTGCTGGTGGAACCAACAAGATGATCAAGGGAGGAGTGGTTTGAAGAGAAACAATGGATGTCTTAGAATTCGAAGGGCTCTTGGGTGAGCCCCATGCTTCTGGTATCTCGGCAGTAATAGGACACAAATGAGTAAGGTGACTTCCTTCGCAAGTCCTGCAAAAGAATTTAGGCTTACGTCAGAGGCATCTGGGCTTCTCGATGTAACTAGCAGGGGAAAGAGAGTTGTCTCCTATATGATGAATAGAGGCGAGAGATGTGACATGGCTATGATTCGGGGAAAACAGAATGGTGCCCCGAAAATAATTGGTAGAGGTTGGGGGCAAGTTGTCGACGTAGTTGGTAGAAGAAGTCGACCCATCTCCGAAATAACTGGCAGAGGTTGGCTATGGATCACCAATATGATTGATAGTGACCGGGCTAGCGATTGATGGTGGCATTTGAGTCCATTGTCCGGGGAAAGATGGATTCTGAAAATTGCAAGCGAGGCAGGATCTTGGTGTACCTCTTACCCTAGCCCAGAAAGGTGTTGGTTCACGCCAAAATGGTCCGATGATGTTTGGACGAGCATTGTCACCGGGGTATGTGGAGAGGTCAAGGTTGGATAAGCATTATTCGAGTGAGGATATATGTTTCCCCCTTGTGAAGGGGTCCCATGAAGAGGGTATCTGGAACTGTAAAACTAGTTCTCTCCATATAAAAGACCTGGTGGTAATTGAGGACCTGTCATGGAAAAAGTGTTCGAAGGAACTAACATGGCAGACGAAAGATACATGGGTGGGGGTAATAAGTGGGATAGGCACCCATCTGAGTACTGGCTCCTGAAAGAGAATAGCTAGTATTGGATCCATAGGGACGAAGGTTCCAACCTCCCATGGGGACATGACTCATATCAAATGAAGAAGTAGTCATCGGAGCCATGGTGCCCCCGGTTCCAATTCTAGGATTCATATATGTTGTCTAGGGAGAGGGTTGCAAGGGGGAAGGCATATCAATAGAAAAATGGCTAGAGACCCAAGGTGCGGACTGAGCGTTGTAGTTCTGCATACCATTGTGAAAAACAGACGGATTTTCCCCCATGAACGTCATGGGGGGGGTAGCAGTAAACGAAGGAGCAAAAGGAACTCCACTATCCATGATAACAAAGACCCAACACGAAATCCTATGGTCAACTAATGATCAAAGAGCATACCAAAAATTCAAGCAACCAATATGCATGCAAACGGGGTAAAGTGGCTAAGTGGCCTCCCTTGCTAAAGAAGGTAGGTCTCATCGAAGAGGGACCTGAGACTCCCCGCTAAAGTTTGAAGGTAACAAAATTATTTATAAGGGCCCTCGTGGGATTAACAACTAGTCGGTCAGATCGCCCCAGAGAGGTAATCCTCCATAAAGGTTGTGTGTTTTCTGACCCTTATATGACTCAGGGTACTAGCAGAATAACCACTGCAAGTAACCTATGAGATACCTAAGTCAAGAAACTAATAAACCATTGTATAACGGATGCACAGGCGAGCAGTCGTAAGTCCATATCACCATATGGGTAGGGTAACAAAGCCCGAAACCTTGAAATAACTGCCTCTCACAGAGGTATGGGCACTAGCAAGATCCCAAAATACAAATAAATCCACAAAAATATCTCTGACGCTAGGTGAGTATCCAGGGGTTATCCCTTCAACTAACTTTGTGCAACCTCGTGATTAACTTCGGTGTGAGTGGAGCCTCTTGATATTACCAATTATACAATGGAATTATCAACTCCCTATCTCAGACACATATGTTTATTTAATTGCATTGCAGAAGTTTACTCACAAAATCCTATTCCAAGGCACTAAATCCTAAGCTAGTTTGTGAACCCTAAAAATAAAATTGTGACTAATCAACTTTAGTTTAAAGCGTAAATTTTATTGGCCATGGTTACTCAAAAAGGTAAGGAGGTGAAACTCATGGTGTTATGACTTTGCCAAAAAATAAATATGGATATAATGCAAAGTCTATCTTTAACATTTCAATGAATGATATGCTAATAAAAACAGTGCAGTCTTCAATTTCAAATCTACAATCCAGAAGTAAAATACAATCTTTCGCTACATGTGCTAAGCTAATGAAAAAATTCAAAGACAAAAATGCCAACCAAATGCAAAATGCCTATTTTTTTTGTATTTTCAATACTCTAAAATGAAAATGCTTGGACTGATAAGCAAATTGGAAGATGAATTCTACAGTGTATAAAAGAAGTAACTCAAGTAGAATACCAGGCAGCCAAGCAAACAACCCAGAAACCAAGGACAAATTAAAAATAGAAAACAAAGAGAAAGACGACGCCCAAAAATTCAACTCCAAACAAGCTTCCTGCCATCCCAGATAATCTCAACAGGCACTACAGAGACCTAAGAAGGCTTAGAAATCTTTAAATCCTACCCAATAGTCACTCAACCAAGAAAACAAGAAAGGGGAAGTGGTATACGCGACTGTTCAGGAGAACATAGGGTATATATGCCTCTTGCAGTGAGACAGCAAGCGTGTATACGCGACTGTCAGGGAAAAAGGGGCGTATATGATTTAAAACAAGGCCAGGCAAGGGTAAAAGGTTGAAAACTCAGACTCAGAGTGAACAGGATCTGTCAAGCAGTGATACGACAAGAAACACAAAGGAAAAAGAGAAATGTAAGAAGAAAAAGTACTTCAACCCTTAGAAGGAAGATCTCTCCCCAGTGGAGTCACCATTTCAGTTAAAAGGGAAAAAATCTCTATGGCCAAGGGTAAACCACAACAAACAGGTATCACTGCAGAAATCAACTCAATTCCAACATATGTTATATAAACTAATGTGAAATATAAGAAAGAGGCCTACCTCGATCCAACGTTTGATGATGTTCCATTGTTGAGCACTTTGACCCAAAGCTTTATACCTATGAGAAGTTCTCAACAAACAAGAAAAGAAAGTATATAATGATGATACGAAAGGGGTTAGCACATCAGATAGCATAATCCATTAATAAACATTGCAAACATGCCCATGGATAATAAACACATATTTGCAAGATACCAATAGGACGGGAAATGAGTATTTCCATTAATAATTGATCAGGAGAAGTGTCAACATTACAGACTTTCATGTCAGCATGGTTCGAAACCAAGAAACCAAGTTCCTTCCAACTGGGTCTCCACCACTTCAATCCTCCACCAAAGGCAAGCTCATGAGAAAGAGGCAAAGAGGTCCTCTCAATAATAAGGGAAGAGCTTGGGGGTTGAACACTGTGTTCATACTTGAGGGACAAAGGGTTGTAGACTCAATATGAAATAATTTCTCCAGAGTAACTTTGCTCTCAAAGTTGAATTCTTTCTCCTTATTTTCCATAGTTCAAAATTGAGCTCTTATAGCCTCCAGAATGCAACTGGAGGGACGATTCAGAACGTTTCTAGTATATGGAAGGCCAAGGATCAGATATCTTTTGTCGTGACATGGAAACTCGACCTCATTTTATATTGTTTGGCACAAATCCCGATATACGCAAATTGTAATGGAGTAGCAAGCATATATGCATCTTGCATAGTAGTTAGGCAGAGTATATGTGGAAAAATGTATATTTTTAGCTCTGGATTCATCAAAAAAGGGATGAAAAGTCTGCATAGGGAAATGGAAAAAGGTCTTCTTTGCAAGATAGAAATGGTGAGGCAAATCTTGCTATAACAGGTAGAGAGAGAGAGAGACTAGGTGTGAGAGGCAGGGGGGGATAGAGGGAAGGGGCAGAGAGATATAAATAGAGAAATGGGAGGAGAGTAGAGGAGAGAGAGGGAGGGGGATATAGTGAGAGTGATACTAACAAAAATGAGGGAGAGAAAGAGGTGGTAGATGTAGGAGAGAAAGAGAGGAGAGATAGTGGGAGGCAAGGGGAGAGATAGAGGGATG
>ML798886.1:104884-181322 GCA_009831015.1 Picea engelmannii
GGGGGTAGAGAGATAATGTGTGAGTGTGAGAGGGGGGGAAGAGAAAGAAAGAGCGGGGGGATGGACAAGGATAGGGTGGAGAGAGAGTGAGACTAATTGTGTGATATGGATTATTTTTGGTACAAAATGAAAACAGAGATATAACAAAAAATAATAATAGAGATATATCAGAAATATAACAAGAGGTACAGATATACAGTAATACACAATTTCTATTAATGAGAGAAATGTACAAAACTGTAGAAATACAGAGTGAAAGACTCGCTAGAATGGTGGTAACTTATCTATGAGAAGAGATGTGATGACTACTCGAATTCTCAAGAAGATTATTGTTACAATGAGGCTCTAAAGGCCTTTTTATCATAAATAAAATCCAAAACGCTAACCCTAGAAGATGAAAAGCCAACAATTTTGTGGACCCTGTTTTGGGTAGTTTGGTGTATGGAATTATTGGGGGCGTAACTTTGGCATACGATCTTCATTTGGGGTGAACCATAGCTCGTTGGAAAGGTATGGTCAAGGAGATTCATTTTGGGGGCTCAATTATAGTCTTTAGCTCTCATTGAGGTGCTAGATACTGAAAAAGCTTCATTTAGGCTTTCAAAATGGCCCTGAAAGTTTAGGAACCGAAAAAATGCTAAAAATAGTAAGTTGTCAGAAGACTGTTTTGAGCCAGTTGGAATAGATGGGTGGCCACTAATATCCACCTGGATCAATCCTCCCTCCTTAGGAAGTAATGGTATCCATTATTTTGAGTGTCCAAGGGAGAGGGAAAAATGTTTGTTGAATTTGTATCTTGATGAGCTGCTTGCCTTGCTGGAGAAGTTGTGTTGCTTAGGTTGTTGAAGGCAGTCACGAACCTCTTGTTGGTGGGGTTGAGTATTTTCAAGCAGTCAAGCTACAAGAGATGATTTTTTGTAAAATGAATCTTTTCACTTTGTTGCAGTCTTGTCGACCTGCTTCTGTTGGACAGAAGGTGATTGGGCCGAGGATGTAGTGGTTGCATTGTCCTTTTGTTCACCTTTTGAACATATTGTGAAGAAGATGAATTTTGTAGTATGAGATACTACCTTGAAGCATTGTTTAGGTGGGAAAATACTTGGAACCACCTCTAGTATCCTATAGACATGACCCCCCAAAGTAACAATGAAACTACAAGGTCGAGACTCATAGATAACATGGCACTTCCATATATATGTTTGGCCCAATAGAACATCATAGAAATCCAGCAGGGAAACATCACATAATACCTCATCCTTGAAGGGTTGGATGCCATATGAAAATCGAAACTATTGGCTGACACAAAGATCTCATCCCTGGTGAATCCACCCGTTGTTGTAGGGATGCAGGTGTGGTATTGTCGACAATCCCAACAATTTGTTGACCTCTACTGAGATGAGGTTCTTTTGGCTTCTACTATCAACAATGAAATGAAACATGGGCCCCTTCACCCACATCTGAGAATAAAAAAGGCACTCCCCCTCTTCAAGATATGTTGGTTCTTCTAGTTGAATTTTTGTGGTTGCGACAGTAGCAGTGGGGCCTGCGTTGATGATCTGTATTTTCCCATTATTTTATGAATCAGATTATGAATCAGGGTTCAGCTCCTTGTCTTTGATCTCAGACACCAATGACTATTTTGAGAGACATTCATCAGTGTTGTGCCAGGATATTTTGTGGAAATCACGCCACTTTCCAGTGTCCTTCTTATTCTTCCCATGACCCTTATTTTCTTATGGCTTGGAATGGTTTTCAGGAGTTTTTTTGTTAGGGTTGTGTTTATCATACTTTGGTTATTGAGGATTCATATACCTGAAGTCCCATTTTTTCTAGTGTCTAAATTTCTTATCGATCTTGATAGCATATCGATAGGTAGATCCCAGGGACGAGATGTCCAAAAAATCCATTTTAGTTTTGGATGTATCTGTGTAGAGCCCCACAGTATTTCAAAACCAAATGTTACTCATAATATTTGATACCCATCTTGGTGCTCAAGGTATGGAAGGTATTGGTGAACTCCATCATTGCTTGTCCCCTCTCTTGACGCAGCATGATCCATCTCGTGTAGTGGTCATCATAGTTACCAATAGGGAATATTATTCCTTGACCGCATCCACAAAAAAATTCCAAGTGGACTCGGCCCCATATATTCCACACTCCTCTACATAAATTTTCTCCTAGTAAGTTTCCCACCAATGTTTGGCACGGGGGAGAGCCTTAAGGAGTAGGAAGGTGATCTTTTCCCTATCGAAAAAATTGTGAACAGAGAAATAACCTTCTAGAAAATTTAACCATTTTTCTAGGGCATCCACATCGATCTCACCTTCAAATACAGGAATATTAAAATTAAATTGTACCTTGAAAGGTGAGATGCCTCCAATGTGGTCGCTTGATGAAGATGCACCTGTTATTGGCAGGTGTTGAAGGATGTCGGTAAAGTTCTCCATCATTTCATCCCTTTGTCGTGTGAGAGCTTGCTCAAGCAACATATTAATATAATCACCTTCTCTGTTGTTTTTATTTTCTTTTGCCATGGAGGGTTTCTTGGGCATGTGAGAGCGATTTTCCTCAAGAGAGACAAGCTCAAGGCCCAACTTGCTATACTCACACCTTGTCGAGGACATGCACTAAAGAAAATGATCAAGAGTAGCCTACTTTGATACCACTGATCTGGATTATTTTCGGTATGAAATGAGAGTGGAGATATAACAAATAAATATAACATAGACATATTGAAAATATAACAAGAGGAACAAATATAAAGTAATACACAATTTATATTAATGATCGAAATGTACAAAACTATAGAAATACAGAGTGAGAGACTCGCTAGAATGCTAGTAGCTTATCTCTGAGAAGAGATGTGATGACTAATCACATTCGAAAGAAGATGATTGTTACAATTAGGCTCCAAATGAGTTTTTATAACAAATAAAATCCAAAACCCTAACCATAGAAGATGAAAATACAACAGTTTTGTGGACCCTATTTTGAGTACTTTGGTGTATCAACTTCTGAGGGTCGTAACTTTGGCATACAATCTTCGTTTGGGGCACACAATATCTTGTTGGAAAGGTATCGTCAAGAAGATTAATTTTACAGGATAAATCAAAGCCTTTGTCTATCATTAAGGTGCTTGATCCGAAAAAAACTTCATTTAGGCCTTTAAATTGGCCCCGAAAGTTTAGGAACCGAAAAAATGGCTAAAGATAGTAAGTTGCTAGAAAACTATTTTGAGCCAGTTGGAATAGGTGGGTGGCCACCGATATCCATGCATATCATTGTGAGAGGAAGAGAGTATATATAGGAAATGGGGGGTAGAGAGATACAAAGAGAGAAATGGGGGATAAAAAGTGTGTGTGCGAGAGTGTGGGGGGAAGAGAGAGGTAGAAAAAAAGGGAGGTAGACAAAGGTATACACAGGAGGGAGGTAGAGAGTGATTTTATTAAAGTGTGGGAGGGAGAGAGAGAGAGGAAGAAATAGAGGGGGGATATAAAATTTGTGTGATAGTGTCGGAGGGAGAGAGGGGAAGACATAGAGCGGGGATAGAAAGTGTGTGTGAGAGAGTGTGGGAGGGAGAGAGAGGAAGAAAAAGATGGGAGGTAGAGAGTCAGTGTCTTAGAGTGTGGGAAGGAGAGAGAGGAAGACATATAGGGGAGGGTAGAAAGTGTGTGTGGTAGGGAGAGAGAGGAAAATATAGAGGGAGGTAGAGGGAGAGGTAAATGTAGGAGAGAGGGGTATATGTAGGAGATATAGAGAAGAGATAGTGGTACACGGGAGAGAGAGAGAAGGATGGGGGTGAGAGAGATTGTGTGAGAGTCTAAGAGGGGGGGAGATAAATACAAATAGGAGGGATAGAGACATATAGAGAGGAGGGTTGGAGAGAAAGAAAAAGAGGAGGGGTAGAGACAGAGAGGGAGAGGGTGGGTACAGAGACAGATAGTGATAGGAAGGGAAGAAGAGAGGGATACATAGAAGGGGGGTAGAGAGAGAATGAGAGGAAGGGGGGATATAGAGGGAGAGAGAGGGGGAATAGAGAAATAAAGAGGGGGAAGAGAAAGTAATAGTGGAACTAACAACGAGGAGAGAGAGAAATGGTGGAAGATAGGTGGAAGAGAGAGGGGAGTGAGGGACAAAGGGGTAGAGAGAGAGTGTGTGGAAGTGGGGGGGCTTATAGAAGGAGTGGGTGTGAGAGTTTGAGGAATGTCAAGGTAAGGTATAACTCTAGGTCTTTCCATGCCTTGTGATGTCTAAGTATTGCCATGTATATGCCTTACCATGTATAGGACTGTGCAGGAGAGAGAGGGAGACAAATAAGGGGGGTAGAGAGGGAGCGTGAGAGTGAGATAGAGAGGGGGCGTAGATGTAGGAGAGGGAGGAAAAATATAGAGAAATAAATTATTTCTAGGAGCGCATGCATGCTCTTAGAGCACGTGTGTGCTCCTAGAAAGTGTGTGCGCTCTTTTGAATTCGATGTTTTTGGGCGTGATTGACAAGGTGATTGCTGACTTGGTTGGATCAGATTTAGGTTCAAGATGGAAAACCTAGTGGTTTTGTCTGGAAATTGATAAAAACCTCCATTTTTCGGAATAGCCCTCTATATCTCTTTTCGTGACATTATTTTTCTATAGGATAAACAATTCAGTTGTTGAAGAAACTATAGACATAGATTGAGTCGACTATGAAGATTTCATATATATATATATATATATATATATATATATATATTAAATAAATATTGTTTACTATTTCTAATCTATTTTTGTCTTCACCTATATCAAAATCCTAGAATACATACCTCTCTTATTTCTTCTATAACTCTTTCTCGGATTAACCATTTCTCAAATGAGTTATATGTGGCACTAGAGGAGACCAATACCTACAATCTAAAAAAAAAATGATCATGTTAATACCCTCTTAGCCTGTACGAGTAAAATACGTTTTAATTTCAGGAATATGTTGACTTTGATAATTTAAAAAATATATAAAATTACTATTAAAAATTTCCAAAAACTAAATGGCACAAGAAAAACGGGTTATTTACAAGTATACAAGTTTTTGGAATGAAATTACATCCTTAATATACTCAAATCCTATACGAACAAAAACATATAGCTTATATTTTGTTGGAAAAATAAGATACCATTGTTAGAAAAATCAAATTTGACCTAGTTATTCACAATGTCTGTGAATAAAAGTTGTATATTTGAAAATCTAATTCAATTTACTACGTTTCATATTCTTACACCATATTCAAATTCCTTGTAAAGGTACCTTGAATAATCCCTCCAAGTTAATAGATTGTTGTTTTTCTAGGTTTGCATTGTCACTAATGTGTCATGAGAGATCATCACTAGATTGAAATCACCCTTACGATGCCTATAAACTATTAACTTGGTCAAGTAAGTGGGAGGAATTACTCCATTTAACACTGCCACTTAATTTTGACCATTACAAAAATCAGCACAAACAATGCCTACGTGTTGTCTCTAAAATTCATAAGTATTTCTTCCAAATGGCTTGGTGAAGATATATGCTAATTCTTCTTTTGAACAACAAAATTGTAGAATAATGCAACCATCATTGACAATATTGCGAATGAAATTATAGCGAGTGTTAATGTGTTTACTCTTGAGGTGAAACACATGATTTTTAGATAATGCAATTACTGAAATGTTGTCACAAAATATGGGAGTTGGCTCCTTCTCTTCATGTGTAAGATCACTAAGGATCCTTGTGAACCAAACTGCACGACATGATGTTGAAGTTGTTGCCACATCCTCTGCTTCTGTTGAAAATATTGTGACAATGGGATGTTTCTTAGAAGCCCTTGAAATTAAACTTGTACCCAAATGAAATGTATACTCGAAAGTAATTTTCCTATCATCAACACTACCCTCAAAATCACTATCTATATATCCAACAAGTGTGTCATCTTCTGAATTGGAGTACTGAATTCCATAATTTGTTGTACCTGTGATATACCTCAAAATTCCTTTTTCAACCTTCCAATGAGATATTTTGGGATTTTCCATAAATCTCAAAATTAAGCTCACTACATACATGATATATGGCCGAGTAGTTGTAATATACATGAGGATAGCTACAAGCCTCTTATATAGAGTATAATCAATTTTTGTTCCTTCATCTTGTTTAATTATTTTTGTGCATGTTGCAATTGGTGTATCTACTAGGTTACATTTGTTCATTTTGAAACTTTTGAAAATAGCTATGGCATAGTTTTGATGAAAAATAAAAATTCCTTTTGTAGATTGTTCAACTTCAATTCCTAGAAAATATTTCATAAGACCAAGATCATTCATTTAAAATTCACTTTTCATGGTTGTTTTGAATTCATTAAAAAATTCCTATAAAAATCATGGACCATCAACATAGAGACAAACTATCAAAATATTACCTTTTCTGGTATATTTTTGTGTAAAGTGTGGGTTCATTGTTATTCATGCTGAACCCATTGTTGAGCAAATAAGAATCAATGCGACTATACCAAGCTCTTGGAGCTTGCTCCAAACTGTACAAAGCTTTCTTCAATATTACAATTTGTACTCTTTACCTTTGATATGGAATCCTGGTGGTTAATCCACATAAACTTCTTCTTCTAAATTTCATTTAGAAAGGATAATTTAACATCTATTTGATAGATTGTACATTTTTTTTGGGATGCAACTATGAAAACTGCTCTGACAATATCCAAACATGCTACTTGAGAAAATGTTTCTCCATATTCAATACTGGGTTTTTGAGCAAACCCTTTTTCTAAAAGTCTTTCCTTGTTATTCTCTACTTTACCTTTCTCATTGAATTTTTTCTTATAAACCCATTTAACTCCAATGTTTGTTTTACCTGTATGGATATCTACAATATCCCATGTGTTGTTTCTTTCAATTGCTTCAATTTCTTTGTTCATTGCATGAACCCATTTTTCTTCCTTGACTGCTTCTTCAAAATATACTCGTTGACAAGATAACATAGAAAAATGTGCTTATTGATCCATGTCATCATTCTACTATGAAATTTCTCTCAAGATTCTTTTTTTTTTCTGGTTCCTTAAATTTTTTATAGTGGGATCTGAATCATTACTAGAAGAAGAAGAAGAATTGTGCTCTATTTGTTCTCCTTGGCCTTGTACAATCTTGGACAAACATCAAGAATAATAGCTACAATCTGACCTACACTCTTTGAATTATGTCTTGGACAAACATCAAGAATAATAGCTACAATTTGACTTACACTCTTGTGGTTTGGACATGTTCATTCATCTGATCTACACTCATCAAATTATATCTAAGGCTAGGTACATAATAAACATCAAGAATATCCTTCTTTTAATCTTGTTTGGTCAATACAAAAACTACATCGTTTCCTAAATCTTTATTTTGATAATCATCTCCCAATTTAATTTGAGATGTGATACAGCTATCTAAACTAGAAAACAAATATTTTTTACCTGTCATATGATTGTTGCAGCCACTATACAACAACCAGAGATCATGGTTATTTCTTTCTTCTTCTATGACTTGGCCATAGATGATTTTAGGGGATAAATTTCGCAAATGGGCTAATTTTCCATGGTTTTTCCCAAAAACATTTTGCCAATTTACATTTTTTTTTAAATGATTCGCCCAAATTCTAAAGAATAAAATTATTTAAACTTAAAAATTGCCAAAATTTGATAGAAAATATATAAAATCCTTAGAAATTTGAATATTTTTACAAAACTATCGCCAAACATTTTATATTTTGCATATTAAGGACTAGTAAGATTAGCCCATGTTTGTAGACTTTAATATAAATTTTTATCCTTAAAATTATCCCTAGACTTGGCATGAGAAGAACACTGATTCAGATGTTCTTTCTTGAGTGTTGGTAACATTTTCTCTACCCCTATTCAAATACACTTGCTTCTTTCTTCATTTTCTGCATTCACTTTCATAGTGACCAAATTTCTTGCAATAATAGCACTGGATCCTCGATTTGTTAGTCCACCTTCACTGATTGGAATTTCTTCCTCTCCCCCTTTGGTTATGACATTATTTATGTGGTTGTTCTTATTGTTCACTCTGTTCTGAATATTCTGAAGTTGACCTCTCTCATGTTTGATAACATCATTTGCCTCCTCTTCCTTTTCTTCTATTCCCTTGACCTCTACCTCTTCTTATGGAGGCCTAAGACTGAAATGCATTATCCAAAGATTCAGTATTTCGACTGAAACTATTCTCATGAGTCAACAAAGATCCCATGAGTTCTTCAACTTTCAGTTTTAACATGTATTTTGACTCCTCTATGGCGACCATGACCATATTAAACGTATCAGGAAGGCTTCAGAGTACCTTCTCAAACACCTTTTGATCTTGAATGTATTCTCCATGCATGTGAAACTGATTGACGATGCTAGCGACATGGTTCATAAAGTGATCCACGCAATCTGAATCCTTCATCTGAAGAGTCTCAAAACTCTTCTCAAATTTCTTTAACTTTGCATTTTTTACTTTATCTGTTCCCTGGATGAGCCATAGGGATTTGTTGTCCCTTTTCCCAAGTTCTCCGACAATATTTCTCTATGCATTTTTCATTTCTTGTAGATCGTTCGGATATGGTTCTCTGAACCCGTTAACTACTGCTTCCCAACAATCTTTAGAATGAAGGAAATTTTTCATCTTGATAGACCATACATCATAATTATTGCCTGTTAAAATTGGGCCTCATGATAGTGTCATACTGCTGCTAGACACAATGGATCTACTACTGATAGTCGACTCCACCTTTTTCATTCATATATTGATGTTATCTTTCTTAAAAAAATGACCAAAAAACTTTAGTTGTCAAAACAGGGTCACTCCTTGCCTCAAAGGCGATAGCAACCAAACCCAGAAAATTTGTGTGCGTAAATCTCAAAGCGGTCGTGCCCTGTTCATTGTTTGGGGGTGACCAATATCCTAGTCACATCCTATTCACTCTCTGGGGGCGACCACCTCCAAAAAATAATTTTTTTCGAGAATTTTCTTCCTCAGATTTCTGACAGTGCTACCTTCAACTCTCCTCTTCGTGTTGAGGCTTAACCAAGGTCAAAATTGCTCTGTAACCTATAAATTTCTCTCATATCTTCTAATATTCTTAATCTTTTTTTAATACCATGTTAAAGTTCAAGCATAGACAATCATTTGAAAAGAGAGCATACACACACAACAATAGAGTTGTTCAACTCTTCTCCATATTCATATGAAAAACTAAAATGAAAATACATAAAACTAGATATTTCTCTAGAACACTCCATTTTCTCACCTACCTAATAAATGCATATCTACCTTACTTATCTAGTGCATTTATGATGCCTATCAACTGTCAACTTAGTCAAGTAAGTGGGAGGAATTACTCCATTTAAAAAAATTGCTATATCTAAACTCCAACTAGTCTCTTTGTTATCAATTTGAATTCACCAACTAAGTGTTTATGCCAACTCAAATTTGCAAACTAGTTACACATATGAAAAGGAAGTAGATTCTTCTTTTGTTTCTTCAACAACCCACAAGCTAGGGTGTCTCTTAATCATTATATCAAGAATGAATTAAATCTTGTTAAGGTCACAAATAAACTAAGAAACCACCCTTCCACAAGGTAACAAATAAACTAAGAAATCACCCATCCACAACTCCTTTGGTTGACTATGAATTTTTTGAAAATAAATCTTAACTTTATCGTAAAAATATTTTTTTAAAAGATAATATGAAATATAGTTCTACCATGCAAATCAAAGTTAAATATTTATCACAAATACCATCAATTGAAATTACCTCTCTATATTTTAACATGTATACCAACCATTGTTCTATTCGAAAACACGCGTATTCCAACAACGAATGAACACCTTCAGTAACCACTCACACAACCAAATAAAAGATCAATACACTGATATTTTGACATGGTTAAACCCTTACGGGGAAACATTCATGACCCTAGTCAACACAACCACTTAGAGAAATTTATTAATGCAAAATAAAAAGATTACAAAGAGATTTTACAAGAGATATTATAACAATCGATCATCAACAAATGAACCTCCATGCTCCATAAATAGATATCATGGACCAATCGGGTGTTAATCCACAGATCATTGTAGTCGTTAAGGTCAAGGAGAATATGAACCATCGGATCACTCTATGACGTGAACATATCGTGATTGTCATATTTCCTAACTACAAATGCATACTAATGCATATTAACTAACTCCTAAGTGTCTAAATATCATAACATCCCCCCTTAAGAACAAATTGGGATAAGATTGAAGGATTTACAATATAGTGACACAATAGGAGAAGGAAAGAGGCATTAGAGTCTATCCCCCCTTAATGACAACTTCCTGAATTCCTAACATAGATTGAATTTTAAAAAACTTCGCTTCTGTAAGAGACCTTGTGAAAATGTCTGTAACTTGATCTTTTGTAGGGAAAAAGAGCACTTCAATAACTTGATCATGAATGAGCTTTCTGATGAAGTGTAGGTGTATCTCAATGTGTTTGTTGCGTTGATTTTCAACTGGGTATTTGGAAATATTGATGAAACTTTGATTATTGTACCAAAGGCTGGTCAGATGCTACTATTGGAATCCAAACTCTGAAAAGATCTGTCGAAACCACAAGGATTTCTGACTTGCAGTTATCGTTGTTCAGTACTCTGCTTATGATGAAGAAAGTGGATTATCATGTTGTTTCTTACAGGCCCAAGTGACATATCCTGATCTAAGGCTGAAAACATAACCTACAGTAGACATCTGATCATAAAGGTCACCAACCCATTCTAAATCAGTGAAACCAAGCAATAAAGGAGTTCCCCCTTGAACTGTAATGTATCTTGAACTGAATTGTACCCCAGACATACCGAAGTATCCTTTTAGTTTATTTTCAATGGATTTCATGGGGTGTTTTCATATATCGGTAAACAATACCAAAAACAAAGGAAATATCAAGACGAGTATGAGTAAATTATAAAAGGCTATCAACTAACTGACGATACAAAGTGGCATCAACTTCGGGAGAAATATAGGTGGAAACAAAATTAACTCCATATTGGAAGGGAGAAGGGGTTGGTTTACAATCTTCCATGTGGAAGCGATGAAGAAGATCACAAGCAGAATTAGGCTGGGAAAGAAAAATTCCTTCATTAGTTTCCAAAACTTGGAGGCCAAAGAAATAATGAAAAAAACCTAAGTTTGTCATTTCAAATTTATTCTTAAGGATAGTTTTCACATGGTTTAAAAGTTTTGATTCATTACCAGTACGGATAAGGTCATCAACATAAATGAAAAGGATTATGAGATGGTTTAATATTGTATTGGTATAGACATTAGGATCAGAATGGCATCTAGAAAATCCGGTGTCAAAATGAAAACTGTCCATTTTTGTATACCAAGCTCAGGAATCTTGCTTAAGACCATAAATATATTTCTTAAGGTGACAAACAAGGCTAGATTCATTCTGGACATAGCCATGAATTTGTTCCATGTAGATTTCGTCTTGCAAATCCCCATGCAAGAAGGAATATTTTGACATCCATCTCATGGACCTCCCATTTATGTGATGTAGGAAGGGAAAAAACAAAGCAGATGGAATTCATTTTGGCTACATCCCAACAAAGGTTTCATTACAGTCAATTCCTTCAACTTGGGAAAATCCTTTGGAAACTAATCGAGCCTTGTGCCTTTCAATAGTTCCATCTGATGCATACATAGTTTTGTAGACCCATTTGCATCTGAAATTTTGTCTTCTTTTTCGAAGAGGTACAATATCCCAAGTATCGTTTTCCATTAAAGAACGATACTCTTCATTCATTGTTGTATCCCAATATGGATGACCTGAACCTTCTGCAAATGTCTCTAGATCATGAGGATCTAAAACTTGAGCCAAAAGAGAAGAGGCCTATTGAAACTATGAACCTATCCGACGTTGATATGAAGGATCACAGACAAGATCACCAGATGCTTCTCATGTTGAACGGACCCATCTAGGAAGTGGTGGTGCTGGTTCAGGTTCAATGGAATCATCTAGAGGAAGGTGAGAAGGAGGAGGTTGATTTTCATCTTCACCTTCATCATCTAAAGAAGAAACCAGAATAGGAATAGAAGAAGGCACAAACGACGAAGATGACTCATAGGCTGAAGAAGGCACAATCGTCAAATTATGATCGTAGGCCAAGATATTTTTATCAAATTTAACATCTCTTCTAATAATAATTTCATTACAATGTGGTTGAAGAATTATGTAACCTTTGATATCTTCAAAATAACCAAAAAATATACACTTCTCAATTTTAGGTTGCAATGCTTTCATTTTTTCATCAGGGATGTGAGCCCATGATATAGTGCCAAATACAGGGAAGTGACTTACATCTAATTTAATTTTATTCCATGCTTCTTCCAATGTTATATTTTTAAGAGCCTTTGTGGGAGTGTTATTTACTATCTAATTTTCATAGTTGATATCTTCCTCCCAACGCTTTAGATTTAATCCATTAGATTGAATCATACAATTTGTCCTTTCTTTTAATGTGTGGTTCTTTCCCTCATCAACACCATTTTATTTTGGAGTATATGGAATAGTGTGTTGCATTTGGATGCCATGTATAGTGCAGTAACTTGTAAAATTATTTTTCACATATTCACCTCCATTATATGTTCTTAACCTTTGAATTTGATGTCCAGATTGTTTCTCTACAAGGGTCTTGTAGGCCAGAAACTTGCCAAAAACTTAACTCTTAAGTTTTAATAAGTAAACCCAAGTACATCTCAAAAAATCATCAATGAAAGTTAATAAGTACTTTCACCGAGAAAAATAAGGAGAAGAAAGTGGACCACACAAGTCACTGTGAATAAGTTGCAAAGGGCCCAAGGTGTGCCAAGAGACATGTTTGTCAAAATTGTCCCGATGAAGTTTTCCAAGAACACAACAGACACAAACACTATCTCTGCATGAAACAAGAGGAAGACTAGTCACCATTTGTTGTTTACATATTTGTTGCAATGAATGATAGTTTATATGGCCAAACAGTTCATGCCAAAGTTTTCTTAAGTTATCACTATGAGAAACAAAAACTAATGGAAAATATTGTGACCCAAAGTTGTCAAACTTGTACAATGTGGTAATATTTTCAACAACTCCAGCTGTAAAAATACGTTGAGGATCTTTTAGACCCTTGATTACAACTTGGTGAGGTGAAAACTCTATGGTTTTACCTTCACCTAACTGAGTGATTTGATATACTCATAGAAGGTTACAAGAAAGACTTGGAACACATAATTCATCATTGAAATGGCCATTATCTACCTGAATTGTTCCAGATTCTACAACACTTAGAGATCTATCATCACCAAAAAAAAAACTCTTGGTGTTACATTCATTTAAAGTAGAAAATATGGATTTCTCCTTATCCATATGATAATATGTTCCAGAATCAATAAGCCACTCATTAGAAGAAGAAGTAGAAGTAGCATTGAAGGAGTAACCAGAAGCAGAAAGAGCATGTACATGATAAGAAGAAGAAGAAGAAGTAGAATCAATATTGAAGTTGTTCTTCTTCATCGTTACTTCTAAAGCTTTCATCTTTTTTAAACATTTGGACTCATCATGACCATCTTTCCCACAAAAGTTGCAATGTTTGTTAGTCTTCTTATTTTTAGATTTTTCTCCTTTGTCAACATTAGGAGCTGAAGATGTCTGAGTGGGTTTGAGACCCTTGTTTTTCTTGTTGTTGTGGTGAGGATGTTGCTTCTTGGGATTCTTGGGTTTATCTTTCTATTGAGATACTAAGGCTTTGTTGGAGGTACCTTCAGTGGTGATCACTCCAAGTTGTACAACCTTATATTTCTCTCTAATCAAAGCATCACAAAAGAATCAATAGAGGGTTTTTGATAAGTTTTCCCTAGAGCCTCTCTCATGGCATAAAAGGTAGATACAAACACAGAATATGCACTACCTAGCTTGGAAAGAATAATATAGATGCAACGCTCTTCCTCCAATTGTATGTTATATTCTTCATATAAAATAATAAGTGTTTTAAACTTAGATAGATAGTCTTCAATGCAATAAAAATCATTTGGATTTAAAGTCAATATCTGATTTTCTAACTGATGTGCTCGAATAATATTGTGTTTACCAAACACAGATTCAAGTTTTTCCCAAGATTCATCGAGGTCATGAATTTCTTGAGAGTGAAACCTTAAATCATGAGAGATGGGAATTTCAATCAGTTCACGTGTTTATTCATTCCTATTAGCCCATTTAACTTTCTTTTTATGATCAATGGGTTCTTTTTCCTTTCCCAAGGTAATCTGGTACAAATATTTACTTCTTAATAAATCCTCCATATGAGATTTCCATTGGAAGTAGTTGTTGTTGGTAAGCAAAATATCACTCGAAGAATCCATATCAAATATGTAGATAATATGGATTTAAAAACTGAAACTTATGATCTAGATGGAAATATGTCAAAGAATTAGGTGGTTTAAAAAAAAAATGGCATCGAAAGTAGACTTCTAATGTGAAAGTTATGCCCTCACTTTTACAAATAAGTTGCTTTATGAAGTGACCCACTTTTATAAAAAGAAGAGGTGATCACTTTTAACATGAAGTTATAATGATTCACTTTTTTCCTAGAAGTGAAATACACTTTACAATGAATGCATGAACTTTTTAAAAAAAAAGTAACAAAAAATAAACTTGAACTCAATACCCCTTACTTAATAGGAAACTTTTAACCAAGTGAGCTAGCAAAACATATTGTATTGTTTAGGAGGATTGATGTTGTTGTTGTCGTTTTTTAAGACACCCTTGAAGAGCGTGCTCATAAAAAAAAATCGCTTCTAGATTACAACAATTAGATTAGTTGGAAAATGCACTCTTTCCGATCTATTTATGATTTGTTGGCATGATAAAAACAAAAAACTAAAATAATACTCTGCAAAAATTTTAAAAAGGGGCATTCGAGTGAAATGAAAAACGTTCCTGACTAGATGCAATGGAACATTCCTTTCAACCTATAATGTACGGAAATGGAAGAAACTAGAGATGAGGCAACTCAACTTCACAATCTCGTTCTACAATGGAGTGGGTCTTCAAATAGACTATAATACCATGTTCGACAACATAGGTATTCAAACAGAGGACGAACACCTTAATTAACCACTCAAAGAAACACATCAAATATCAACACACTGATATTTTGACATGGTAAAACCCATATGAGAAACATCTACCAACGTGGCCACTTGGAGCAATTTATTAATGCAAAAGAAAAATATTACATAAAGATTTTACAAGAGAGTTTCTCACAATGTATCATCGAAAAATGACCCTCCAGGCTCCATAAATAGATATCATGGATCAATCACGTTTTAAATCCACATATATGTTGGGTATGTGTCATATTCTTTGCATGTGTGTGTGGGGGCGCGTCAGATTCGACAACTACGTCTCACGATCCCTCTAGTAGTGCTCTTTGTGTCGTGTGCGTCGGGTTCTTTCCTAGCAAGGTCCCAGGGGGAGAATACCTGCCTCCCCCTTGGTTATGCATAGTGTTCGGCACCGGGCATTAGCCCGGGGCCAAGGGGGTTCGGGCCAGCGCCCCAAAATTATGTTTTGGGTGGTTTTTTCTATTTTTAGCGGATTTTGCTATTTTTTAGCGATTTTCTAAATTAATCCCGGATTAAGGGATTATGGTTTTAGTATCTACAGAATACCTAAAAACATTGTATATATTGTATGTTGAATGTTGAAATTTGATAGAATGAATATAAGAAAGATTTTCCCGGTTGAGGGTTTACGGTATAAAATCTCTGTGTACTCTATGTATGAGCCATTGATTAAATTATGTTTTGCTTAAGAATCTATATCCATTGCTTTACTTCACAGGTTTAAAACTTACATGTGGTATCAGAGCTCATTTTTTAGCTTTAGAGGGACGCCTTTGTTGTTGAGGGTTTGGCTCGATCTTGATAGATCAAGTTTATCTTGGGTCTGTGATAAACCTGGGTTTAGTCGGAGCTTTTGTAGTGGTGATTTGAGTGCAGAAACAGGAATGGAAAGCTCTTATAGAATCGAGATAGAGAAGTTCAATGGTAAAAACTTTGATCTATGGAAGCTGAAGATGGAGGACCTTCTTGTAGACAAAGAACAATAGATCGTCGTGGATCCTGGTACACAGCCTACTGGTACACCGTCTACTAGCACACATGCTACTGGTACACAACCTACTAATACAAAAACTACCAGTACACCACCTACTAGTATGTCAAAGGAAGATTGGGAGAAGTTGGAAAAAAGAGAAAGAAGTACTATTCGACTCTGCCTGGAAGATTCTGTGTTGTTGAATGTCTCAGGAGAATCTATAGCCAAGGAACTATGGGATAATTTGGGGAATTTGTATCAATCAAAGTCCCTGGTAAACAAGTTGTTTCTTCGAAAGAAGTTGTATCATCTTAGGATGGAAGATGGAGATTATGTGACAGAACATCTAAATGCCTTTAATACTCTGGTAAGTCAACTTGTCTCTATTAATATTATGATTGCAGAAGAAGACAAGTGTATTACTTTGTTATGTTCTTTGCCAGACTCTTGGGATAATTTGGTTGTAGCAATAGGTAGTACCACTCAATCTACATTGAAGTATGAGGATGTAGTTTCATCCTTGTTATCTGAAGAGATGAGGAAAAAAATCATGGATGGTCATAACACAGATGCTTTATTTGTAAGAGGTCGTACCCAAGATAGAAATCCTGGTAAGTCTTCGGGGGGGAGATCTGAATCTATAGGTAGATCTAAGTCTCCATGAAAATCTTTGAGTAAATGCTGGAAGTGTTGTAAAATAGGGCATTATAAGAAACATTGCAAGTCTAAGAAGGTTGAAAAACCAAAGGGATCTGATAGTACCTCTTCCACAAAGACAAAAACCTCCACTGAAGAAGGAGGTGATGTTTACCTAGCATCTATAGGTACACATGCAGACCATGATGTATGGTTGATCGACTCAGGTGTGTCATACAACATGACTCCTCACAGGGAGTGGTTCTCTGAATATAAAAAATATGATGGTGGTGATGTATTCCTAGGAGATGAATTGACATCAAAAATCATGGGACGTGGAATGGTTAAGTTGTTGCTAAAATAGGGAAGGATTAGAATTCTCCCTGGGGTTCTTCACATTCCAAAACTAGCCAGGAGCCTAATATCTATAAGCAAGTTGGATGATGCAGGAGTGAATACTGGATTTGGAAAGAACACTTGCAAGATGGTACGAATAGAAATGGTGTTGATGAGGGGAGTCTGGTGTGGAACTCTGTACAAGATGTTGGGAAGCACTTATACTAACGGGTGCAACAATTATTTTTTCCCTGAGAAGATAAATAAAGGAGACAAGATCAATATTGTCCTAGAAAAGAAGACCATGTTGTGGCATCAAAGACTGGGGCATATTGGAGAAAAGGGCCTTTGAACACTACACGATAAAGGTATGGTTGAAGGTATCTCTAATTGCACTCTGGATTTTGATTTATGTGAACATTGCATATATGGTAAACATAATCGAGTAAGATTCCCATCTGGTGCTACAAGAGCAAAGGGGATCTTAGAGTTGATACACAGTGATCTGTTTGGACCTGTGTCTGTTCCATCACTAGGTAAGCATGTGTATTATGTTTCATTCATAGATGATTTATCAAGGAACACATGGATTTATTTTCTTAGAAAGAAATCTGAGGTATTTGATAAATTTAAAGAGTTGAAGGCTCTGGTAGAAAATCAGACAGAGAAGAAAATAAAGGTATTGAGAACAGATAATGGTGGAGAATTATGCGGAAATGAATTCGAAGAATTCTGTAAGAAGTGTGGTATAGAAAGGCAGAAGAATACTCCATACACTCCTCAGCAGAATGGATTTACAGAAAGGATGAACATAACACTGATGGAAAAAGCAAGGAGCATGCTCAGCGGTGCCGAGTTAGGAAAGGAATTCTGGGTAGAGGCAGTGGGTACAACATGTTACTTGGTCATTCGATCACCCTCATCAACGTTGGTTGATAAAACTCCACATGAGGTATGGACTGGAAAGAAACCCTCTCTTTAAGATATTAGAGTGTTTGGTTGTGATGCTTATGTACATGTTCCAAAGGAAAATAGGAGTAAGCTGGTTAAAATGTATGAAAAATGTATCTTTATTGGTTATAAAGATGGTGTGAAAGGTTATAAGCTTTGGAACCTAGAAACCAAGAAGACTGTTTGGAGTCGAGATGTTGTTTTCAGAGAGGTAAAAGATGTTTCCAAACATGAATTCCTACCAAGGCCAGAAGAACCTGAGAAAATAGAGCTAGAGTTGGATGATGAAAAATATGAATCATCTGAAGAAGATGAAGCAGAAAAAGAAGAAGAAGAACCTCATACCCTAGTATTGAGGATATCAGTGAGAGAAAGAAGGAAACCAGAAAGGTATAGTCCACCTGATTTTGCGTTCCAATTTTGCTTTATCTATTACTGATGATGATCCCGGAACTGTTAGGGAAGCAGTGAATTCAGAGTATAGTAAACTGTGGAAGAAGGCCATGGTTGAAGAAATGGATGCCTTGGATAAGAATGAGGCATGGGATATAGTTGATTTGCCAGTTGGAAAAAAATATGTTGGTAGAAAATGGTTTTTTAAGAAGAAGTTTAATACAGAAGGAAAAGTGGAGAAATACAAAGCTCGACTAGTAGCAAAAGATTATTCCCAGGTAGAGGGAGTTGACTTTGGTGAGATTTTTTCTCCTGTTGCTAAGTTAAATTCTATTAGATTTATTTTATCTATTGTTGCTTCTTTTGATCTTGAAGTGGAACAGATGGATGTGAAGACAACATTCCTACATGGGGATCTGAAAGAAGAAATCTACATGAAGCAGCCAGAAGGATTTGTAGTGAAGGGAAAGAAAGAGTTGGTCTGTAAGCTAAAGAAGTGACTATATGGTCTGAAGCAATCACCTACGATGTGGTACCAAAAGTTTGATACATACATCCTTGAATTGGGATTTGTGAGAATCAAGGTTGATCACTGTGTATATTCCAAGCAGGTTGGTAATCACTTCATTTATGTAGTGTTGTATGTTGATGACATGTTGTTGGTAGGAAATAACATGGATGTTATCAAGGAGTTGAAATCGCAGCTATCCTCCAAATTTGACATGAAGGATCTCGGTGCTGCTAACTTCATTCTAGGAATGGAGATTAAAAGAGATCATGAAAACAAGAAACTATGGTTGAATCAGAGAAAATATGTTGAGATGATATTGTAGAGGTTTCATATGCATGGAAGTAAACCGATCAAGGTTCCTATTGTTAGAATATAATGGATGTGCTCGTTTTACCATTGACAATATCTCTATTATCACCCAACCATAGGTCGAAGCCACCCTCCGAGCACCTTAACCTTGAAAGAGAATCACTCTAGAAGCAAACCCTAGGCTAGATAGCCAAACAAAGGGTAGCGCACCTTTCCCCAAGGATAACGCACAACAAGAGTTGATCAGATAGTCCAAACCCTAACTAAGAGATAGTCCAAGCCAAATGTGATCTTCTAGCTGCAGCAGCTGCAATGGAAACTCTTCTCAAAACTGTGCACAAGACTGGCCACTGCAGTGCGTACAAGTTATTGCTCTGCGATTATGAGACTGCCTGCCAAAATGATAACCGGCCTCCTATATTTATACTAATTTTGGCTAACTGCCTAGGCCAACTTCTCATTCTGGGTATCTGTCTGTTCAATATATATTATTATTTCTAGCCGACTTCTTCTCTTGGAGGCTAATAACCTAATATAAATTATCTTCTTGAGCCAACGAGTCTTCTAGGGTTATTAGCCAACTCATTAGGGTTTCTTCTTGCTTCCCAGAGTATTATATCCTCATCAGGTTTACACGTGGAGGTAAATACCTCCCGCAACTACCATAATATCAACACTCCCTCCTAGCTAGGGAGGTATTACAGGTAATGTTCTTGAGCGCAAGAACATACCATTCACCTGGTAGCATCAACATAGTTGTATAGACTAGATCATGACTAGATCATGAGCACCATCATCATCATCAGTGTCATCAACTGCATCATTTCTCGAAACCATACTCTATCTGAGTAATCAAACATGATTCTCACTCCACAGAGTGATACAAGATCCATTCTTCTAATCTAAAGGAGTAAATGCTCTAAACTATTTTCCGTCTAGGAAATCTCTGTCCTTTGATAATCCATCTAACTGATAATCATTTCCAATACTGTTGATAGTCTTCAAGGAAATCGAAAAAAAATATAACACTACTGTGTCTATTCAGATTAGTACATAACTACAATCTAGTGGTACACTACCACACCAAGTAACACACAAGTACATGATCAGCAACGTGTAGTCATGAACAATGGAACACATCCACCACAGTAATATACATCTACTGTCATACAGTCTTCATAACAATTATTTGATATCAACCTGCACAGAAACAATGTTATGATATAAACTGAATCATCTAGGCCAATCTTTCACTCACATCTGTGAGATCTGAAAGAATATCTGCCCTCAGAGTAGAACAATGAGATATTTGGACTATTCTTCTCAATCAAGGAAGAATAATTGTCATGTCTTCTGAACCTAGACCATTCCCCACCCTAGGCCATTCTTCCTACACTAATCAAAGTGCACCCTGGAGAGAATGTATAAACCCTAAGGAATACCTGTCCCTGATTGTTGAGCCTGGACCATTCCCCACCCTGGGCCATTCCTCCTACACTAATCAAAGTGCACCTTGGATAGAATGTATAAACCCTAAGGAATGACTGTCCGGGCCATTTCCTTTTTTAACCACAAGAGGAAAAGGTTGTCCTGTACCAACCTCCAAAACAGACCATTTCTCATGTTAACCACAATGAGAAATCGTTGTCTGGCGAGGCAGGCCAGTCTTCTTGAGTAACCCTCAAGAAGAGAGACTTCCCTAGACCACTCCTCATGTTAACCACAATGGGAAGTCGTTGTCTATGATACATCAGCAATATGGACCATTTCCCATGTTAACCACAATGAGAAATCGTTGTCCATCAGAAATCTCAATCAACTTTCCGAACTAGAAAAGAAACTGTTCATCCTGGACCATTTTTCGAACTGAAAAATGACTGTCCATAAATCAATGCATATCAGTGCTCCCTCCCAACCTGGGATTCATCTCTTCCTTTTTCAATAAGGAAGTCGTCTCCACGAGCTCCATCTTGAGTACACAAACTCTTTTATATTGGACATAAGCTTTACCAAGATGTTTGTTTATCTGCTCATCTATGGAGATATGTATTGGATAACCTCTTTCTCCTTTCTAAACTTCATCACGGATAATGTAATGCTTGATTTCAAATGTACTTCATTCTGGAGCACTGGTCTTCTTTGAAGGCTTCATGTAGCTCTGATCAATAAAATATATCATTGTTGGAAAACTGGAACATATCCATGTGGCACTTCTTTTTTCATCATGATATTTGATCTTCTAAGTAATCATCTTGATACAATATCTTGTTATAGGAAATCTTCACCACGCTTCTATTGTGCACTGGAGTTTCTCCACCAAGTTATTTTCTTCCATCTGCATACAAGGGTCTCTTTCTGGTATGCCACAAAGTTTTGATATTGGTCTTCATATGCCCTTTGCTCAATTGCTCTGGAAAACATTCTTTTCATTTATCTAATGTAGAACTCCAACTCATGCATATTGACTCATTTAAAGATATGTTTGGTTTACAGAAACGAGTAATCATCATAGCCTTCTCCCTCCATCTAGGAGAACCTCTAGTTCTGGATCTTGCAATGCTTTCATTCATAAGTCTTTCATACACTGTTCTTCATCACAATTTTCAGTTCCTCTGTTTGATTGCTTTTAGTGAGTTCATGTCAGGCTGGTAATCTTGTGATATAATGACTGGTTGTTCTGGTTTCTCTTGTTTCTTGGCATCTTCATGTTCTTCCTCATGTTTTTCCTTTAGCTCTTGGGTCCATGGAGTTTCTTATAGATTCCATGCCCTAGAGATTTCACTTCTTTCTTTTATCATAGGATCATGGATCTGGATGAACAAACAAGGATACTTTAAGGCTTTTCTTCGAAGAGGTCTTCTTCTGCGGTTGAACTAAACACGTACTATCTTTCATGGCTGCTACCATACTTCATCATTTTTAATGGATCATAGGATTAGCTCCCTCCTAATCCTTGATTCATGTATGAGTGCATATAATTGACTCCCTCCGTCTAACAGAGTCCATGCTTCCGTATGCATCCTTATTGTCTTCTGCAATATATAATTGTCTCTCTCTGTCTAACAAAGTCCACACTTTCGTCTTGTTGTCTTCTACAAAACGTTATAAGTCTTTCTCTGAATTCTTTCTATCTTTGCTTCTTCTAAGTCTCTTCATGATTGATTCAGCATATTTCATCCTTTCATGTGTATTATCTAATGATATCAATCATTATCTTGTTGTTCTTCCATAGGTATAGTTCTTCTTGGAATACATTATCTTCTAGGAGATAGATATACAAGATATGTACAAAGACAATGCAAACAAGATATATACAAGAAATAAGAAGAGTATTGTTACCTTCAGAAGAAGAAGTCTCTTTGATCCTGCTTAGTCTTCTTTGTAGGTTCTTTTTCTTCGACAACTGATGCTTCGTGTTTCTCCTTCCTTTTCTTTAGCTCGAGACAATGATTCTTGTAGTGACCATACTTTCGACAGTTGAAGCATTGTATTTCTGAAATGTCTTTCTCTTGATTTGACTTCCTCCTTGAGCCAAACTTCCTTTTGTTCCTGAAATTCTTGAATCTTATTGTGAAGCCCTAATCATCGTACTTCTTTTGGGGTTTCTCTTTTTCATTGATCCTGGATTCTTCTTGAGCACATCAAGTCCAAAGTTCTTCAAATGTAGGATACTCCTTTCTTGTGTTCATGCTTGCAGCAAATGCATCCCATGTCTTGGGAAGACCATTGAGTACTATGTTTACCAATTCCTTATCTAAAATGATCTCTTCAATAGCTTGTAGTTGATATATTAACTAGGAGATCCTCACAAAGTATGATGTTATGTTGTCCTCATCATTCATCTTCATGTCACAGAGCTCATTCTTCAGACACATAACTTGTCCATTGTTTCTGACCGAGAAGAGATTTGTTAGGGCATCATACATATTCTTCGATGAGTCAAGATGGGAGATGTAGGGTATCAAGTGGTCTTTTATAGATTCCATTATGATACTCATGGCATTGATGTCACTATCTTTAAATTTCTCCATAACTGCAACGTTCAGTGGTTCCTTCTCTTTTCCTTCTTCAAACTCTGGTTCCACGATCTTTCCTTTCACGATATCCAACACTTTATTCTTCGCAAGGATGAGGTCAATCCTTGTCTTCCACACTCTGAAGTTAGAGCCTTCATCTAACTTGTTCCCTTACTTCATAGAATAAGTCATGGCTTCTTTGAATTGGTCAAACCCTAGATTTGACCACAAACTCAAACTTGACGTCTTGGCTTGCTAAGAGTACCAAGAGATGTGCTAGGCTAGGGTGCACTGATCTGTCCAGAGATTAGGTCAATCTCTTCACTTAAGGTGTCTCAACGAGAGGATTAGGGTTTCTGCAACTGCACCTGCTAATAACCCTAACGACAGTGCTTTGGTGACTGCTCCTGCTAGAAACCCTAGTAGCAGGTTCTTCAATGAGCTTAATATCCTTCTGGTTATGTTTCCTTCCAGCGGTAACACTGAATGAAGGAGGTGTGGAACCATAACCTGTTAGAATATAATGGACATGATCATTTTACCATTGACAATATCTCTATTGTCACCCAACCATAGGCCAAAGCCACTCTCCGAGCACCTTAACCTTGACATAGAATCACTTTGGAAGAAAACCCTAGGCTAGATAGCCAAACAAAGGGTAGCGCACCTTTCCCCAAGGATAGGGCACCAACAAGAGCTTATCAGATAGTCCAAACCCTAACCAAGAGATATTCCAAGCCAAACATGATCTGCTAGGTGCAGCAGCTGCAATGGAAACTCTCCTCAAACCTACGCACAAGACTGGGCACTGCAGTGCGCACAAGTTGCTTCTCTACAATTCTAAGACTGCCTACCAGAATGAGAACTGGCCTCCTGTATTTATACTAATTCTGGCTAACTGCATGGGCCAACTTCTCATTCTGGGTATCTGTCTGTTCAGTATATATTATTATTTCTAGCCGACTTCTTCTCTTGGAGGCTAATAACCTAATATAAATTATCTTCTTGAGCCGACAAGTCTTCTAGGGTTGTTAGCCAACTCATTAGGGTTTCTTCTTGCTTCCCGGAGTATTCTATCCTCGTCGAGTTTACACGTGGAGGTAAATACCTCTCGCAACTACCATAATATCAACACCTATTCCTATAGGTGTAAAGTTATCTGTAGATCAATGTCCCAAGACACAGGAAGAAGAAGAGGACATGTCCCATGTTCTGTATGCCAGTGCACTTGGCAGTTTGATGTATGCAATGGTTTTTACTAGACTTGGCATTGCACATGCAGTGGGAGTTTTGAGCAGGTATATGTCAAAACCAGGAAAGGGGCATTGGACAACAATAAAGAGGAGCAGGTATATGTCAAAACCAGGAAAGGGGCATTGGACAACAATAAAGAGGATCTTCAGGTATCTTCGTGGAACTACTAGTTATGGATTGTGCTAACAAGGAAGACCGGGATTGGACAGAGTGGTGGACATACATGGCTTTGTTGATGCAGTTGGAGATCTGGATCGCAGAAGATCTACAAGTGGGTATGTGTTTAACCTATTTGGAGGAGAAATTAGTTGGATGACCAAAAGACAGGCTATAGTGGCACTCTCAACTACAGAAGCTGGATACATGGCAACCACTCATGCAAGCAAGGAAGAAATATGGTTACAAAGATTGTGTTCAAGTATTGGGTTGATACAACAAGCAGTGAAATTAGATCGTGACAGTGAGAGTGCAATCTTCCTGGCAAAGAACCCAACTTATCATTCAAAGACAAAGAATATTGATGTTCAGTATCACTTTGTGAGAGACATAGTTGAGGAAAAGAAGGTGTTGCTCGAAAAGGTTGACACTTTGAAGAATGTTGCAGATTCATTGACAAAGTCTGTGAGCACAAAAAAGTTCTCCTGGTGTAGAGTAACAATGGGCATTTTTTACTATATAATCCCTTGGACCCCTGGATGCAAAGAAAACAACAAGTGGGAGAATGTTGGGTATGTGTTATATTCTTTGCATGTGTGTGTGTGGGCGCATCAGATTCGACAATTGCGTCTGACAATCCCTCTAGTAGTGTTCTTTGTGTCGTGTGCACTGGACGCTTTCCTAGGGGGGGGGGCAAGTATGCCCCCCATGGTTACACACAACGTTCGGGGCAACGCCCCGAAATTTGTTATTTGACGGTTTTTGCTATTTTTAGCAGATTTTGCTAGTTTTAGTGGTTTTCTTAATTAATCCGAGATTAAGGGATTAGGATTTTGGTATCTACGGAATACCTAAAAACATTGTATATATTGTATGATGAATGGTGAAATTCGATATAATGAATATAAAAAAAGTTTTCCCAGTTGAGAGTTTCCGGTATAAAATCTCTGTGTACTCTGTGTATGAGCCATTGATTAAATTCTGTTTTTCTTAAAAATCTATATGCATTGTTTTTCTTCATAGGTTTAAAACTTACAATATCAATGTAGCCGTTAAGATGAAGAGATCGAGGAGACTCTCAAATCACTCTATGTCGGGAAAATATTGTGACCATCGGATTTCCTAACTACAAATGCATACTAAAGAAACACAATTTTACCTAACTACACATTAAACCAAGTAAATCTTAACTAACTCCTAAGTTTCTAAATATCCTAACATGTTCACCATTTCATTTTACTTGTACATTAATAAAATACCCTCAAACCAATAACCAAACCACCATCTAAGAATTATGTTTGGAACAAAAGAGGCATTGTCCTAGTTTACAAGGAAGCAACCTAACCTGTAAAATTTGGGATCCATTGTCAAATACATCTAAAAATGATAAAAAAAAAGGTCGGAAGGAAGCAACCTAACCTGTAAAATTTGAGATCCATTGTCAAATATATCTCAAAATGATAAAAAAATGTTGTTCAAATTCAGACTTGAATCCCCGTCCCCACATCCAAATGTGACGCATATGATGTCAACCTCTTTGTAGAAATAGTTATTTTGCACTTGTTTAAGCTTGTGACTGATTGTTGTACTGGAGAGGTCGGGTAGAGATCAAACTGCAGAATAGACATAGAGAGAGGTTGAGGAATTGACTTGTCGATGAACAGAGTAGTGCACCGTGCAGTGTGTACCGGTCGATTAGGGAATACATTACTAGCAAGTATTGAAGCACAGTGACTTACACCAGCTAATGGACAGGTGAGTAGTACAATTGACATTTTGGTAGGTGTACAGCCGTGAAGTACAAATTCGTCTGCCCAGGTGTCTAGACAGCAAAGGTGTGAGCTAAAAGTCCAACGAATTGGCCGGTCCCTCTTCCGGTGCACACTCATTCACTCGGTGGACAATTTGCTACGTGTACAGTCGTGAAGGTGAGTGGTACAGTAGGCAGTTTAGTACGTGTACAGCCGTGAACTACAAATTCATCTGTCCAGGATCTAGGTGTTTAGACAACGACGGTGCGCTCTCGTTCACTAGTTCCCGCAAACTACACTTCACCAAACGGCGTAAGCCAAACCACCGTTAGCCCTCCTCACCCGTTTTAGAATTTTTCAAAACTTGCCAAAACCGCTATGCGTTTGTTAAAAACAAAAAACAACGATGTAGTCTACACCCAAAACAAAAACAACGCTATAGTCTACCCTTTAAACGTTATAGGTTTTGCCATTTGGATACTTAGATTAGCTGCTAAAGTTATCTGTATAATGCTATAATCGTAGTGGTACAATGTTTTCCACACTTTGATTGAATTTATTTATGTATTCAAAATATAATTTAAAGAATAGAAAATTGTGGTTTTTTCTTATCACATGAGATTTAAAAAACAATGTTATAGATTTGTGATTTTGTTTTGGGATTTTATAAATTCAACAAAACAACAAAAATGATTGGTTTTAGTATTGCAAAACTCTGCAATGATCCTAAAGGTAACAAGATAGTCCACAATTGAATGATATCTCCTAAACTTGGCCTGGCCTTTAGCTCTTTTACCATGACTTTCTAGCCAAAGGTTAATCTTCTTTTCCAAAATAATTCCATAAAGCTTGGCTAAAATTGAGCTAATCATAATGGGGTGAGTGAAAGAACTTGGTGACCGAAAAAGTGGTAATGGCATGATTAATAACTCACACTTGAAAGAATGTGTGCATGTTCCTACAACTATAGGTTCAGTTGTGGCCGAACCTCCACGTGGATTTCAATGTAGGTTTAGTAGTAGGAGTGCATGCATGCTCTTAATAACGTGTGTGCACTGTTAGGAATGTGTGCACATTCTTAAGAACGCATGCATGTTCTTACTGGGTTTTTTTTTAAATCCGTCCGAGAGCGATTGTGTGCATATTGTGCACAAAATCTTGTGCATGTTTCTCATTGGGAAAATGGTGTGAAAAGAGGAGGAAGAAAGAGAGGATATTGCCACCGCCACTTCCATTGTCTGTCTAGGTATGTTACATTTATTTTAACTTTAATCCAATTTAATCAATCTAATTTAATATATTTCTCCCAATAATCTAAATTGAAAAACATTGTGATTTAGTATTTTAAATAAAAAAGGAAACTAATTTGCATGCCATGGATGTTAAATTGTAGCATATACAATACAATGGAACCCCAAGAAAATTTAAACCCCTCATAAGAAAACCAAGAAGATCAAAACCCCAACCCACCACCACCACAAAATGTAAACAATGGAATCGATGAGGGGTTGGTGATATTAAGAAACCTTGAGGAACAATTAAATGAGACTAGAGAACCTAGAAAAGTCTCCTTGGCCACTTCTTTAGATATCATTGTCCAGTCCAATGCAAGTGCCCAAGGGAAATTGACATCTATGTTTTACTATAGGGCAAGAATGTACGAGTATTATAGCACTAGTTTGGACAAAAACCAAATCAAAGAACCGAGCATTTCAAAACAACAAATATTGTCTATTTTTAGGGATCCTAGAAATGGACAAGAACTACCATTGACCAGGAAACACATATCTATTGACAGGTGCATCCATTCCCAGATTAGTCAAAACTCGATGCATAGGTGGTACATGGATTTTGATAAACCTCCCAGCAATAACAGGGACATGCCCTTATATTTTCTCAGGAAATTATGGGCTGAGTTTATTATGGGTAAACATGTCAACTACTTTGACATTAGTGACTTTCAGGGGATGGGTCGAGGGTTTGCATAGGATTGAGAGTAGGCCAAGTGTGTCCCCGAGTTAGGTTCCCATGCCCCTAGGCGAAGGCCTAACCCCCCTACCCAACATCCTCCAATTGCATAGAAATTTCAACATGTACAACTAGCCATCTCCTCTTTGACTCGTAGCCTAGTGCAACATAGTATCTTTATTGCACTATATCGACGAGAGGTGCATGATAGTGACATTGATAGGGGGTTTGAAGCATTATCATGCACATGAGAGTACAATGAGGATATTGCACATGGACATAGAAACCGTCCATGTGAACATCACATATGCTCCAGCTGCGTGCAGACATGTTATGGGCATATAGAGCCCACTGGACAACATAGCTTCATGGAGGAAATTTGTATCTTAACCCTTTTTTTTTCTTCATCGTTATATATTTATTTTGTACTTCGTGTATTTATATAGATATTTTATTGTATGCTATTTTGTAGTTGTTTTGTCCCAGCAACAGACCCTCCACGCCTATGGATGCAT
This sequence comes from Picea engelmannii, assembly GCA_009831015.1. Lineage (NCBI taxonomy): Eukaryota > Viridiplantae > Streptophyta > Pinopsida > Pinales > Pinaceae > Picea > Picea engelmannii. The sequence continues at coordinate 133,856 of ML798886.1, forward strand.
CAGTACCTAGCCCCACCACTGATGCAGCAGTAGAGGCAACATGTTCATTGGGTGCACCGTACACATAGGTAGGTATCACATTTGATAGATTACACATAGTCATTTCTTTATTTTATGAAATCCTCAATTTTTTTATATGTTCTCTTGTTTCTACGGAATTTGGCACCAGGCGATGTCAGGGATTGTCCATCTAGGATGGAAAAGTCACTAGCATCAGATGTATCATGTGTAAAGTTAAATATCGTATAATTCTCAAAATGTTTGTGTTTATGTTTTTGAATTTTAGTATTTGGTACTAATAGTTCAATTTTTTTCATATGTGTGCAGGTCGTCGATATATTTGTTAGGTATAGTATTATTGCACCCCTGGGCACCTGGGCGTTGCTTCTAGGTTTCCTTTCTCCAGGCCTAGGGTGTTGGAATCACTTGTACGACCTGTGAGGGTTCATCACAGACCACCTTTCTACCACCCACCACCACTTTTGTCCCCATCGACAAAGACTTCCACATTAGAGGTTGTCTCAGAGTAGTTTGTACAACCTAATAATCCATCTGCTAGTGAATCTCCATCGATGCCTGAGATATTCACAGTGAGATAATGAATTGATGATAATTTTTCATATTTCATGAATTTGTTTTTATGCATATTTGTTTAATTTTCTTGACTTGATCCTTGTAACTGATGCAGGGTGGAATTGCAAAGAGATTGGGGTCGCGGAGGAGGGTAATACTCTCACAATTGATAGTTTTGTATGTTGTGAGTTATCTTAGGTTAAATTACAAAGTAACAATTTGTATGTCTATTAATTCATTGATGAAAAAATCTCATAACATTGTTTATTGTTTGTGCAATCTCCAGAGCGTCAAAGCATGCCTAGACCTAGAACCTGTCGAGGTGTGTCCTCAAGCAAGAGAAGAAAGACAGATTTCCAGAATTCTCCTCAAGGTGGCGAGGGTGGCAACGGTCAATGAAATACCAACTACTGCCATATCGTATGTAGGCTACGATATATATGATTTTTTATGTTAGGGTACTTGTATATTGGGCACGAGTTTCCATTTTGTAAAAAATGGACAAGTTATACGATGTTGAGTATATATATATATATTTCATGGCACAATTTTTATGAATCTCATTTTTGTACATTTGATGTTTATGAACATATGAATTTCAAAGTGTTTGAATTCTAAAGTGTATGAATTTTATGTGTATTAATCCCTTGATTTGTTTCTATTTAGCGATCATAAATACTTGCATTATGCATTAAGGAATAGCTTATGGGAACACACATTTGAGATCAATGTTATTTTCTAGGCCACACACAATATCCTCCTCTATCTATGCATGACATATATAAAATCATTTGATTTACGTATAACCCTTCATAAATGGTAAAACGACTAGTGAAAGACTCATTAATGCAAATGTTTGTTGAGATTGTGTAGTGGGTATTTATAAAATTTGTTCAACCAATCAATTGTTAATAACATTTATTCAGTAATGCTATGCTACCAAAAATATATCTAGAAAGTAATGCTATCTAAAAAGTAATGGTACCAAAATTATATCTAGAAAGTAATTCCTTACACGTTTTCCTTTCTCCAACCTAATAGAAAATTAGCACATGTGAATGGGTAAATTATGTGTCTCCGATAAATAGATTGATATAGATCAACTACTTTGGGTAAATTATATGTCTCCGATAAATTATGTAGTTACATGCTAGTATATTACATCTTATGGATAATCAATGATGTGATATTCAAAATGTAAAACTTGAAAAAGATACTAATGAGTTTCCAAATTTGACATCTATGATACAATTTAGTTATCTGCACAATGTGTATATTGACTTGTTTACAATTGAAACTATTTCAAGTTATCTCTCTCACACTATCTTGATTCTCAAGTAAGCCATCACTTTTACATGAAATGAATTGTGTATCATCCACGAGAGGGGCTCTATTTATAGGTTATATTTAGGGTTTTAGTTGTCTTAGGGTTTTAGTGGTAGTTGTCTTAGGGATTCTCAAGTATGCATACCATTGCATACCATGGTATTGCAATTGGTGGTATGCATACCATCGCATACCATAGGTATCCCTACCATGGTATGCATACCATTGGTTTTCATACCATTGCATACTATTGATATCCATACCATTGGTTTGCATACCATTAGTATCCATACCGTGGTATGCATACCATTGAATATCATTGGTATGGATACCATGGTATTGCAATGGTATGCATACCATTGCATACCATTGGTATGCATACCATGGTATTTCAATGGTATGCATACCATGGTATCGCAATGGTATTATCAACTATGGAATACCATTGGTATGCATACCATTGTATATCAAGGGGATCAAAATATGCTCAAAAAATCAAAGTACTCGGAATTGCTTCAAAATGGACACGTGCGTAGGCCTCGTCCTCATGATCCAAATTCAACTTGAATGGGTTCAAATGAATGTCCTATGGGTGAGATATCACATTTTGTCTACTTTTCCAAAAAAACAAAATTTTGTTGACTGTATAATCCATGCAGTGTTGACGTGGCATGTTCGTACTAATGACGTGGCAACCAACCATACTGACATGTGGCAGGGTGATGTGGATTGATGATTGTGTAAAGATGTTGATGTGGCATGGCCATACTGCTAGCATGGCATGTCCATACTGGAAACGTGCAAGGTGGTTGTACCGACACGTGGCACCTGAGTTGGACTTGTCATATGGCGACACATGTTAGTTGTTGAGCTGGCAGTTGATTACATGGAAGATTTGTGGACCAATAGAACGCTTCCACATGGCCCGGACATGGTTTGCCACATGGCACCCCCTCCAAGGCATAAAAATGGGTTTATGTTCACAGTTGTTGGAACCCGCGACCTTCAGGAACACGTTGACGACTTGGCAGGGCTGAGCCACCAGCCCACCCACATGATATTTATTACCACTATATGTTTTGATAAAGTTGTATGTTTTTTATATGGATTGGTTTGGCGGGGTCTAGGTCAAGGCTTAGACCCCACCCCGGGTTGCATTACTTATGCCATGTGACTACCGCTCGAATTAGTGCACAGGGTTTTAAAACTGTCCTCCAAACAATCAACTGCCACGTGCCCAAGACACTTGTCAAACCCTCATCCAACCATGCAACGGGTGCCAAATTTAGCGCATAGGGCTTCGACACCTGGGATCCATGCGACCAACACCTCTACATTTCGGGGTGCTAATCGTGCTAATGGTGCGACAAAATGTCTGTTTTTGTGGGAAGGTGCATGTGATGGATTTTTAGCATGGAAAACACCCGTGAGCCAGGTTCATTCAGTCTGGGTGCATTTTGGCGAGCAGAGACAACAAATAATTGGGAGAAACTTCTAGGGAGTGATTCCAACTTAGATTTTGGCCAAACCAGGTGTAGGAAGAGCCCAACTAGGTGTTTTGGACATTCTAGGGCCATTGAAGCCATCCATTTCTCATTCTAGGCATTGTAAAGAACTTGTTTTGACACTTTGAGAATTGATGAAAATGATCCATTGGAAGATGGAATAGGAGATGTAGCCCAAGAGAGGGGTGAACTCCTTTATCATTTTGTTGTGTTAATGTGTTTATTATGATGGTTGTTTATGATGATCATGATTAAGTAAAAAACTCATTAATATTTATGTGTTTGTAACTTGATCCTATTACCCAAGCACGTACCATTTCACTTGAAAATTTAAAAAGATTCAAGCCTTTACATTTTCATATAAAGTTGGTATCATATCATAGGTTTTTGAATATTTGATTGTTTGCAAATGTTTGTTTACTAATGCTTACAAGGTTGAATCTCACAAGAGGAGAAGGTCAACTTGTAGAGCCAAGTTCTCAACTATCAAGAATGAGAACTACACAATCACCTCAAGCTTCAAGGAGATATTCACAAAGTATGGCTCATGAGGAGAGTCATGAAACTCTTCCTTCAGAGGATGAAACTTTTAGAAAATATTTCTATGATATGACAGAGATTGTGAAAGTTTTATTTGAAGAAAGAAATGCAAGATTTCAAGGTGAAAGCTTAAACCCTCCAAAAGGTAATGGAGATAGTGGTGATAAAACTCCAAAGGGAAATGGAGGGAATGGTGATTATCCACCTCCATATTTCACCTCTTCTACAATTTCACAACCACCTCCAAATTCTCCAAAATAATATGGTAAAACTCGTCTACAAACGCCTTTGCTTAAGCTTGATATTAAGTTTGAATTTCCTATGTATAATGGAGAGGTAAATGCTGAGAAATTGGATAACTGGATTCGTCAGATTGAAGTGTATTGTAGGATACAAATGATCAAATATGATGAAACTAAGATTCAAATTGCTTCTTTAAGATTGGATAGTGAAACACTCATTTGGTGGGAATCCAAAACTCAAGAGGACATGAAGAAACATGGTAAAGTTTTATCCTCTTGGAATGATTGTATTGTTGCACTTAAAAGAAAATTTTATCCATTAGCATACATGCATAAAACTATTATGGATTGGAAAAAATTCAAACAAGCTAAAGGGAAAAGTGTTCAAATATACACTCAAGAATTTAGAAGAAGGGATTTGATTTTGGGTATTTGTCTTCTCAAGAAACTTTAATCAAATATATTGGAGGATTTCATATCTACTTGAGGCACACAATACTTATGTTTAACCCTACAAGTCTAGATGAAGTTTTTGTACAAGCAACTCATTTGGAAGCAAGAGGGAGGAATGAATCTCAAGAGGGAAGCAAGAAACCTTTTGTTCATGGAGACAAAGGAAAGAATAAGTTTAAGGAAAATGGAAGAAAGAATGCTTCAATCAAGAAAGAGGGAGAGAAACTCACATGTAAACATTGTTCAAAATATGGCCATGATGAATACCATTGTTGGAAACTTCATCCTGAAAAGAGACCCAAAAAATTCATTCATAAGGGGAAACCAAAGGCTAATGCAACCATATAACATGATTTAGGTTTTGATTCCAGTAATGAAACAAAGATTACAACCATGGGGTTTTAAGGTAAGGATTCTATTGAAAGTACTAGTTATTCAAGTAGTAATTACCTCAATGAAACTCAACATGAAAAAGAAAGAATAGAGTTTTTTCACATAAGGGTGATTTCAAAGCATACCAAGATAAATACTTTTTTTTTTATCCTGGATCTCAAGAAAACCTCATATTTGAAGACACTGTTAAGAAACTAAAATTGGAAACTACTCCACATCCTAAAACATACCCTCTAGGATGGATATGTGACAATGCCAAATTGCATGTGACAAGAAGGTGTAAACTTAGATTTTCCATCACTGCAAATTTTATAGATGAGGTAGAGCTTGATGTTATTCCTTTGGATATCTATGGTATTATGTTGGGAATCCCCTAATTATATGATAGGAGAGCCATGTTTCATCATCATGAGAACAAGTATCATTTATTTAAAAATGGAGTTGAGTACATTGTTAGATCACATACAAAGAAGTTGAATTTGTCACTTTTAAATGATGGACAAATGAAAAGATCAGTCAATGCTAGTAAGAATTTTGTCCTCTTGATGATCAAACCCAAAGACAATGTTGAAAAAGAAGCTTTCCAAGCTTGTGATTTAAAGTTTAAATATGATTTATATGAGTTTGTTAACCAATATGATGAGATGTTTCAGGAACCAAAGGGATTGCCTCCAAAAATGGCTATCCAACGTGAGATACAACTGCAACAAGATTGCCCTCCTCGAAACATTGGCATGCACAAGATGTCAGTCATGGAGAATGATGAAATTAAGAAACAAATCCAAGAGTTGCTTGACAAAGGGGTCATCATGTCAAGCACATCGTCATGTGGATCACCAATTGTTTTAGTGCCAAAGAAAGATGGTACATGGCACATGTGTGTATATTTCAGGGTATTGAACAAGATTACGGTAAAGAATCATTATCCTCTTCCTAGAATTGTTGATATGCTTGATCAATTGAAAGATGCTAAGTATTTTACTAAATTGGATTTAAGAAGTGGATATCATTAGATTAGGATTTCTGAGGGAGACACTTGGAAGACAACTTTAAAAACAAAGAAAGGTTTGTTTGAGTGGATTGTAATGCTATTTGGACTTTGCAATGCTCCTGCTACATTCATGAGAGTCATGAATGATGTTTTAAGGCCTTTTCTTGATGATTGTGTGATTGTGTACATGGATGACATTTTGATATTTAGAAAATATCCCGAAGATCATGTTATGCATGTAAAGAAAGTTATGGATGTCTTAAAGAAAGAAATTTAGTTTTTGAAGATGTTTAAATGTGAATTTGGAAAGACCTCACTTGTTTACTTGGGGCATGTTGTTGTTGGAGGAGAACTGAAAATTGATCCTTCCAAGGTCAAAGTTATTTTAGATTAGCGAAAGGCCAACAATGTGATAGAGGTAAGAATATTTTTGGGAGAAACCCAATATTGGAGAAAATTTATTGCTAACTTCTCTTCAATTCCAGCTCCATTACATGCAGTGACAAGCATCAAGCAAGTTTTCCAATGGGTAGGAATGAAATGAAAAAACATTTGATGCATTGAAGGAGAAGATTAGTTTGGCTCCAGTTATTGCACTTCAAAATTTGAGACATCCATTTGAGATCCAAACATATGAAAGCAATTATGCAATGGGAGCAGTCTTGTTGCAACATGGTAAGCCCATTTGTTTTCATTTTGAAACTTTTAATGGTGTTGTGATTAACTATCCTACTTATGATAAGGAGTTGTATGCATTGGTTGAAAGTGTGAAAAAATGGAAACAATATTTTTTGGGAAAGGAAACTATCATTCACATAGATCATCAACCATTTCAATACTTACAATCACAAGAAAAGCTACAACAAGCAAGGTGCTTTAGATGGATGGGTTTTCTACAACAGTTCCACTTCATTATAAGGTATAAAAAATGAATTTATAACAAAGTTGTTGATATTCTTTCTAGTCCTATTGTTAGTGCTTCAATTATTCTTAAGAATAATTCTATCATGCATGAGAGCTATGTTGAACAATATGCTTTAGATGTTGATTTTAAAGAGGTTTATGCAACTTTGTGTCATTCTAACCAAGTTGAGGAATTGGATTACCATGTGCATGATATGATTTTGTAGCATCTTGGAAGGCTATGTATTCCACATGGTGAAAGAGTCAACATCATAAGGGAAGATCATTCTTCTCTTATTGTTGACCACTTTGGTGTAGGAAAGACAATGGCTAATTTGCAAAGGTATTGTTATTGGCCTAAAATGAATGAAAGTGTTTCAATATATGTAAGAGGATGTTCTTTATGTGCTACAAGTAAGCCTAGAAATAGAAAGTTGGGTTTGTATACTCCACTTCCGGTTCCTTCTCGTCCTTGGGAAAGCATTTCCATGAACTTTGTAAGAGGTCTACATGTGTCTAAAAAGAATCATGATTATTTGTATGTTGTGGTTGACCGTTTCAGCAAAATGTGTATTTTGATGCCTTGTAAGAAGCAGGTTACAACTGAGAAAATGACACATATGTTCTTTCAACATGTTTGGGTACATTTTGGGTTGCCTAAATCCATTATTTATGATTGAGATTCTTGATTTATTGGGAACTTTTGGTCAAGTTTATGGGCACTCATGGACACCAAGCTGAAAAAGAGCACAACTTTTCATCCACAAACTAATGGTCAAATAGAACTGGTTAATTGAAAAGTAATGTATCTTCTTCGTGGTTATTGCAGCAAGCATCCTATGCTTTGTTATGAGAACCTACACTACATTCAACATGCTTATAACTGGGCTAAGCACTCTTCAACTCAAACATCTCCATTTGAAGCATGTTTTGGTTATTTTCCAAAATCTCCTTTAGATTTTATCATTGGGAAAGACATTTCTATTGATGGTCAATATGACATTGATAGGGAAAAGAAGTTCATTGAACAAATTTAGTTGGTGCATCAAATGGTACAAGAACAATTGGAAAAGAGCCCAGCCAAGTACAAGAAAATACATGACAAGAATCGTGTTGATCACAGTTTCCAAGTTGGAGATGAAGTTTGGATTTACATTAGAAAAGAGAGGCTTAAATGGGAAGGTAAAAAAATGAAACCAATTAGATATGGACCTTTCAAGATTATTGAAAAGATTAGTAACAATGCCTTCCATTTTGATTTGCCTCCTTATATGAAAATGTATGAAGCTGTAAATGTTGATAATTTGAGATTGTATGAGCCTCCTTTGATTGATGATCAAGGAGAACATGTTCAAATTCTTTCTATAGATGATTTCTCACCAAAATATATTTCAAAACTACATGAAGACACAATCCTTGATAGGAGGATGAGAACTTCAAAATGAGGGAATGTGGAACACCTTTGAGATCATATTAAAGGCACAAATCCAAGAAATCCCAAGTGGATTGAGGTTGTACATGTGAGGGAACTATATCCTCATCTTCATATAGAATGAAAGTAGTCTTTTGGAGGTACAAAAGATTCCCAATGGGGAGGAGTGATCTAGGGGATCAAAATATACTCAAAACCTCAAAGTGCTCATAATTTCTTCAAAACAAACACATGCGTAGGCTTTTTCCTCATGATCCCAATGCAACTTGAACGGGTTCAAACAGATGTCACATGAGTGAGATATCGTGCTCTGTATGATTTTCCAAACATGTAAAATTTTGTTGACTATACAGTTTGTACAGTGCTAACGTGGCATGTCTGTACTGCTGACGTGGAAGTTGACTTCACTGGCATTTGGCCTTGCCATACTGCTGACGTGGCATGTTCATACAAGACATGTGGAAGGTGGTTGTACCGACACATGGTAGATGTGACATGGCAGAGGATGATGTCATAGCTGAGTTGGACTTGTTAGATGGTGACACGTGTCGGTTACTGAGCTGGAAGTTGATTACATGGAATATTTTTGGACCAATAGAATGGTGCCATTGTTACACATTATTTTCGTCATCCCTATGACCATTAATGATGTAAACCTATCTGTAGTCCTCAGTACGGTCACCAATTTTTTTATAGGATAAATCGGTATATGCGAACACTAACTGATCTCCCTAGACCCACCTATATCTAGAACAAAACAAACTAGAACATGATGCTTTCCTTAAGTTTTAAATATTGAATTTACTAACTAAACAGAGATAGGTGACATACTATTTAAATGTCCCTTCCTCTCGCCATCACCATCCTAGATCCGTTCCAATGCTTATACAATGATGAACCTGCAAAAGAACGCAACCAAGCAAAGTGATAGTAATAGCATGAACTCAATATAAACCTATGTATGTGATCAAGGAATCATACAATAAAACACAACAAGCTTTATAGGAAAGAATCATATTACTGTATCATATTAAATGTGAAAGAGAGATTACAACCATGGCCTCGATCTCGTAAGGTCCCTTCCAACTGTCCTTCATTCCCCACACACTTCCACTCCAAGAATTCTAAAAACATAGATTTGATAGTATTCACAATCTATCTTGACAAAGGAAAAACTCAAAGACACTCCAACCAAGCTTCCATGGGATACAGGTTTAGACATAGTTTCCTCTGGTTCGAGCTTGTATAAAACTGAAACTAGGTCCAAGCATAGTTTCCTCTGGTTCAAGCTTGTGTAAAACTGAAACCAGGTCCAAGCATAGTTTCCTCTGGTTCAAGCTTGTGTAAAAATAAAACCAAGTCCAAGCATAGTTTTGTTTTGTTTTAAATCTTGCATAAAAATGAAAACAATCCCGAGCTTAGTCTTTGTTCTTTCTCATGCTCGTAAATACATGAGAATAAGTTACCGAGCTTAGTATTTGTTCTTTCTCGTGCTCGTAAATACGTGAGAATGTAACTGAGTATAATTTTATCACTTTTTCGGACTCGTAAAGGTTATACGAAAAAGGAACCCACTGGAGTTCCCTTTAAGCTCTTTTCAAACTCTCTAAACATGAAAATATTGTTGAGTGACCTTGTTTTTTTCATGCTCATTAAAGTATTTGAAGAAAATGTCTGTTGAGCAATAGTTTATCTCTTTTTCGATCTCATCAGACTACTTTACGAAAAAGGAATTGAGAGAGTTCTCTTTAAGTGTTTTTTAGACTCTATAAACATGAAAACCCCCTGATTTTTCTTTCTTTGGACTCATAAAACAAACATTGAAAGGCCTATATGGGACTGAACCACTCCTTCCTAGGGTTCGTTAAACATACTCTGAGGGACTCATCGGAGGGATGAGCTTAAATTGACAAGCATATGTTATCCTCCTCAAGCTTGCGTAAACATAAAGAGGTACTCTCCAGAAATGGTGGGGGAAAAAATTGGGAAAGAAATATGTCTAAATCTGTATTCCATGGAAGAGTCGCTTTTGAACATGACACCCTTTCACTCACCTTATGTCTAGGTTGGAAAATCCACTTGTCTCCTGATCATACTCCTTTATAAGATTACAAATTGGTCTGTGATCCCTGTTGCTGAGTCAGTGTTTCCAAGACAATTGTCGTGTCATCAATATGTTCAAAATGAAGTTCAACCCGAAAAGCCTTCTATTGCATCGGCCATTTCTGCATTCTTTAAGCCTTTTATTGTGTCGTCCATCCCTAAGTCAGTCCTGAATCACTTGTTACTCTGACCTATATCAAATCTTGTTACTTGTTTCGAGTCATTGATGTGGGATACATTAAAGCCCTCCTGTGACGAGTCTTTTCCTGTTGACTTCAACTCATTATCCAGGAATTAGACTTAGAAACTAATTGGTACCTTGGAACTTGCATGCCTCAATGGCAAGTTTCCTTGCTTTCGACAATGGGTTTTCATTATTGACCCCTGATCGGGAGATTCCGCCGAGTGTTTGACTTTAGCTCATTTATTCACATTCATTGGATTGTACTAGTGTACCTTGGGAGTCATTGACATTAATGGTGATTTCCCTCACACTTGTTAACGATATACACTAATGACCGGTAATCAAGTGGTTTCTACCATGTTCGACTTCAACACATGTATTCACATGGTTAGATTCGTACTATAGAGTGGCAGAGATGAAGACCCTGGATATTTTCTGACAGATCCAGGTTGCGTTCGAGTATATTCAGTGTATTTTTGCATAGATCCACATTGTATGTATGGTGGCTATGTTCAAATTTGAAACTTTAACACATAGATCCACAGTGTATTTTTTGTGGCTATGTTCAGATTTGATTCATAATGGCATGGATCCATGGTGTATGTTTGGTGGCCATGCCCTTGTCTTACTTGACATGGATATTTGCATGTCGACATTTATTCTCTGAGTCATTTTTATTCCGAGTATGGGAATTCCTACCTCAGTGATGATGTATTATTGTACTGTATTTCCTTGTTTGTTGGCAGGTTTTCGACCGACTGTTCCTTGTTCCCTACACACACTCGACAAAGTGTTTCATCTATCACTCTGTTCTAACTTCATACTTTGGGGGGCTCTCTGTTACACATTATTTTTGTCATCCCTATGACCTTTAATGATGTAAACCTATCTGTAGTCTTGGTAGGGGTCAGTGGCCTGAGTTCCTAAAGAAAGAAGGGAGAAGAACTTTTTCTGAGAAAAGAAGTTGCATTTTCCTTTGTAAAAACCCTATAAAAAAGGAATTTCGCAGGCTGCATTATAGCTAGGGTATGAGAATTCCTAATTCTCGCAGGCTGCATCATATCTAGGTTGTGAGGAGTTCGCAATCTGCTCTATAGGCAGGGTGTGAGAATGCTTACACGTGGGAAAAATGAGTGTTTTCTTGAATCTTCTAGAAGGAGAAACTTCCATGGTGAGGTGGCATCTGAATGGTTTGGATCTTACTCGCTTTCATGATTTAGTGGGATCATCCTAACCTCCTCACCTTATCNTGCTTACACGTGGGAAAAATGAGTGTTTTCTTGAATCTTCTAGAAGGAGAAACTTCCATGGTGAGGTGGCATCTGAATGGTTTGGATCTTACTCGCTTTCATGATTTAGTGGGATCATCCTAACCTCCTCACCTTATCCTCTTTAGCTTATAAAAGGAGAGGATCTCTCATGGATAAGAGCTAAGTTGGATTTGGCTTGGAATTATTAGCTTGGTTGGAGTGTCTTTGAGTTTTGCCTTTGTCAAGATAGATTGTGAATATTATCAGATCTATGCTTTTAGAATTCTTGGAGTGGAAGTGTGTGGGGAACGAAGGACAGTTGGAAGGGACCTTACGACATCAAGGCCATGGTTGTAATCTCTCTTTCACATTTAATATGATACAATAATATGATTCTTTCCTATAAAGCTTGTTGTGTTTTATTGTATGATTCCTTGATCACATACATAGGTTTATATTGAGTACATGTTATTACTATCACTTTGGTTGGTTGCGTTCTTTTGTAGGTTCATTGTTGTATGAGCGTTGGAATGGAGCTAGGATGGAGATGGTGAGAGGAAGCGACATTTAAACAATATGTCACCTATCTCTCTTTAGTTAGTAAATTCAATATTTAAAACTTAAGGAAAGCGTCATGTTCTGGTGTGTTTTGTTCAAGATCTAGGTGGGTCTAGGGAGATCAGTTAGTGTCCGCATATACCGATTTATCCTATAACAGCCGTGCAGCCCAGACATGTGATTCCATGTGGAACCCCATTCAAGACATAAAAGTGGTTTTTTGTTCGCGGGGGTTGGAACCCACGACCTCCGAGGACACATCAACGACTTGGCAGGGTCGAGATACCAGCCTGCCCGCATGGTATTTCTTACCACTATATGCTTTGATATTTTTTTATGTTTTTTATATGGATTGGTTTGGCAGGGTCTAGGTCGGGGCTTAGCCGCAACCCTTGGTTGCATTACTTCTGCCATGTGACTACCACTCGAATTTGTGCGTGGGGTTTTAAAACTCACCTCCAAACGTTTAATCACCACATGCCCAGGACACTTGTCAAACCCTCATCCAACCGTGAAACAGGTGCCTTCTTTATCATATAGGGCCTAGACACCTGGGATCCATGTGACCAACACCTCTTCCCTTGGGGGCGCTAATCATGCTAACGATGCGATAGAATGCCCAATTTTGTGGGAAGGCACTTTTGATGGGTTTTTGGAATGGAGAATAGCAGTGAGCCAGGTTCAGTCAGTCTGGGTGTATTTTGGCAAGCAAAGACAACAAAGAATTAGGAGAAACTTCTAGGAATGATTCCAACTCAGTTTTTTTCCAAACTAGGTGCAGGAAGAGCCCAACTAGGGGTTTTTGGACGTTATGGAGCCATTGAATCAACCCATTACTCATTATGAGCATTGTAAATAATTGATTTTGACACTTTGAGAATTAATGAAAAAGATCCATTGGAAGTTGGACCAGGAGATGTAGCCCAAGAGAGGGGTGAACTCCTTTATCATTTTGTTGTGTTAGTGTGTGTATTATGATGGTTGTTTATGGTTGTTTATGTTTCTCATGATTAAGTAAAAAACTCATTAATATTTATGTGTTTGTAACTTGATCCTATTACCCAAGCACATACCATTTCACTTGAAATTTTAAAAATATTCAATCCTTTACATTTTTAGATCAATTGCATACCATGGTATTTCAATGGTATGCATACCATGGTATTGCAGTGGTATGCATACCATTTATAGGTTGTTTCTAGGGTTTTAGTGGTAGTCGTCTTAGGGATTGTAAAGTATGGAATACCATTGGTATGCATACCATTTATAGGTTATTTTTAGGGTTTTAGTTGTCTTAGGGTTTTATAGGTAGTTGTCTTAAAAAGTCTCAAGTATGAATACCATTGGTATGTATACCATTGCATACCATTGCAATACCATGGTATGCATACCATTTATAGGTTATTTTTAGGGTTTTAGTGGTAGTTGTCTTATGGATTCTCAAGTGTGCATATCATTGGTATGCATACCATTGGTATGCATACCATGGTATTGCAATAGTATCCATACCATGATATTGCAATTGTATTCATACCATGGTATTGCAATGGTATGAATACCATGGTATTGAAATGGTATGCATACAATTTATAGGTTATTTTTAGGGTTTTAGTTGTCTTAGAGTTTTAGTGGTAGTTGTCTTAGGGATTCTCAAGCATGCATACCATTGCATACCATTGGTATGTATACCATGGTATTGCAATGGTATGCATACCATGGTATTGCAATGGTATGCATACCATGGTATCACAATGGTATCCATACCATTGGTATGCATATCATTGGTATGCATACCATTGTATGCCTACCATTGTGATACCATGGTATGCATGCCATTGCAATACCATGGTATGCATTCCAGTGGTATGCATTGTTGATGTTTCATCATCAGGTGGAACTTTTCCTAGATTAGGCTACAAACCAAGGGAGATAAGATACATGTATCATAAAGGTGCACTTGTGGTAAATGGGCCCAGACATAGTCCTTCATTGATCATGACAAGGAATAATATGGACTCGAGGTGCTTGAAGTGATTTCCATGTGTTAGTTAGCATCATGATAACATTCACTCAGAAGTGCGTATTTGTGGTGAAAGATCCTGGTGTGGTCTTTGTCCTAGTCATGGTGATTTGACAAGGAATGATAAAGACTCAAAATGCTATATGCTATTACATGTGGACCTAGAGTGAGCCTCATCTAATAGAGAGTCAATTGGCTCAAAAGGGAGAGCCGCAGAAGCAATTTCTCCTCGATTTAGGTGAGAGAGAGACATCTCCCAAGACTAACATACAAGTGTCATGAGTCTACGGTGAAGTTTGTATACTTCAGAGACAAGCTTGGCATGATGCAGAATGTCTCCCTCATTGAGAGGGAGTGTTGATGTTTGGAAAACATCAAGAAGACATTATATTAGAATAATAATTAATAATATAATTATTAATTATTAAATATCATATATAATAAGTAAATGATAATAATAAATCGTTATTGATTATTCAAGGGACACATCCTTTGATGGATGGTCACCATATGTTCCCTATATATGGAACACTCATCATTGTAATAATGTATCGAATATATATCATATGAAGAAAAACAACATGGTATCAGAGCGGGATTGGGCATGACTCCCTCGCGGGAGGGCCGAGGAAAATGAGAGAAATAGCTTGTTGTGCAATGTGATCATCAACAAGTTCATTCTGTGATCAATATGATTATTAAATGGGCAACTACATGGATGGGGGAGTTGATTCCTTCCCCACCTCCAAGGATTATTTGTATGATAACAATCCAGTCTCCATCTAAGCAATTATCACTAAAACTGGCATGTGAATCATCCCTATTGACATTGGTTACTCGTTGGACTATGCTTTGTTGGGATATATTAATTGAAAAAATAGGTTATTCCATTTATTTTGGGTAGCCGATTAAATAAGTTAAACGTTATCTCCATCCACGCGAGTCCCAAACCTAAACCTAAGTTGTTTTCTATGCTTCACATAAAAGCGTGAAATCACGACCATGCCATCTCTGGTCTCTATTAAAAGCACTGCTGCTAGTTAATGCATGGAATTATATGATGATGATTTACGATGATGATATGATGGGTATGGAATTTGAAGTTTATTCTGCCAAGTGTATGCAGGTGCACACCACAATTGTTTATGATCAAAATTGTTTTTGGTTTTTGTGAGTGCACGTTCTAGGGAATATCGACCACTTTCACTCAAATGATTAGTATCTGGGAGAAGGGAGGAGGGAAAAAGTTGATTTTTATTGTGGTGGAATTAAATTGTAAGGCGCTCTTTGGCCACCATTGAAGCTATGATGACGATGGATGGATGATCATAATAAGTATTTATGTGTTATGATGTGTTATACCTGCGCCACGAATTCAACATCATGATGCTATTGACCATGTTTCCTACAGGAAGCTGACACTAGGTGTGCATGCCTACTACCTCTTATTTCTTGGATTCCTCTCTCTCTTGTTCTTGTGATTGTTACTAATTACTAGGCGACTGTTGGAAGGATTTACAGTTATATGGTGTAATGGAGCCGATGAATGTGCTCTAGTATATGGTTGAGAATGTCATCCATTAAGGGTGGACTCCATCATCGAGGTTCGTCAAGAAGTGGACACAAATCAATCTGAGTAACCTGACTCACTATGTCTGGTGCTTTGGGAAACATGTTCACGTGTTTATTAAGCTATGGTTTATATTCCTTAGAAGAGTAGTGGTATAAAAACTCCTTTCAATTTGATGGAATTGATGTTTTTTTCGTTATTATGATCGAAGAGGTATCAAATAGGTCGCACAAGTGGTGGTTATAGAGGGTTATATTGGAATCAAATATTCTAATTGTTGTTGTTGTGTTGATCCTTACTCTCTTTACATTTTGGGCAACTAGGAAATGACTTGATTCTAGTTTACTCACATTCGTCATTTTTTGTTGGAATGGTGATTCTCATTTAGAGTGAAGTCCTCATAAGAATTTAAGGAACATGACTCCCAAGAAGGCCTACATCGGAGTGAATCCTGAGGCTAGAACACTTCAATATATTCGGGTGTCTTGTATACATTCATGTATCCAAGGATAAAAGGACCAAGCTAGACCTTTTAGGAAGAAAGAGTACATTTGTGGGGTACAATCATTCTTTGAAGGCATACTGGATCTACATCCCTGGTTAGAGATAGATTGAGGTGAGAAAATACATTACCTTTGAGGAGGAGGTAGCCTTCAGGGGATATAAAGGATATCACATGGAGATTGATAGTGGGAGACAGGAATATATGCTTCATTCTCTCCCTCACCCTCCAACAATTCAAAGGGAGACAATTGAGCCTATTGATTGAATTGATCTCATTGATCATGTAGCTCCAGTTTATGTTCCTAGAGATATTATAGTAGGTCAAAAGACACCTACATGGGATCCTCAGCCTCTAAAGGAGGAAGAAGGACATGCAACTCCTCGTGGTACCTTCTGATAGAGAAAAAGACCTCAAAGATATTCGTTCTATTCTTCATCCATGAGCCACATCATTGATTTTGAGCCTTCATGTTATGAGGAGGTATCTAGTAAGCTGGTATGGAGAGATGCCATTGTTATCACTGAAATTTCGTCCACAAGTGGTTACAACAACCCAACATCTCCAAACACCTATTAGTTCATTCATGGCCCAAAAATGCATTTCCAAAGGGCACAAACTATAAAATCACCATGCACTCAGAATATAAAGGAAGCGCGCATACATGCGCTAGTCTAAAACGTAGGGAAAGTGCACATGCGCCTGATGCATGACTGTGGACACAAAAATCTGCACACACCTCAAAACAGTGCATTAATGATTCTGGTCAGCCTCCCACCCACTTTGGGTTCATCTCCCAAGTTAATTTGACCCCCAAATCTGAGTTGAATACGAGAGGGGGGATGGTCAAAGACCTAAAGGGCCCCTTGTTCACACTAAAGACCGGTTGGATAATGCCTCAAAGATTTTCTATAAAAAGAGGCCATGGGTGCACTATATTTTGAAGAATCTATTTGTATTGTTATTCTACCTCTATTCTTATACAAGGAACCTCTTTCCTAATTGGAGCATACAAGAACGATTTCATTGGGCTATTCACATCACCTCTTGAGTGAATGAGCTTTGGATTTCTTCATCATTTCCTTTTAGTTTTCTATTTGTAAGAAGCGCTCTCTCATTGGGGGTTAAAGATCCCTCCCTTGGAGGAAGAGGGGACCCATAGGTCTCCTTTTCTCTTTGACGTTTTCCCACTAATACAATCTATCCATTGGTGGCATGAATATTGGTCAATTGTTTGGTTAATTTTGGTTCTAATTCCCTTATGCACTTTAGTTTAATTTATTTAATTATTGTTAGCTTAGTTGTTTGTTTATTTCTTGTGCTTGATATTTCTAACTCTTGCACTAACTTCTGTCATGTCCAGCTAACCAAACTAGACTTGCAAGTGTCCCTCTTTTTCTCATTCAGGTGACGAAAAGGATACAACAGATGTTGAAATTAGTAAGACAACTGAGACGGGGGGTGAATCAGTTGTTACTGTGTTTAAACAATTTTAAGCCTATTAAACCATTTTTAACATTTCTCCAAGTGACCATTAATATTATACAACATATGGACAACATAAATAATGAGCATCAGTCACACATAAGATATACATAGAGACATATTTTCACGAGGAAACCCATAAAGGGAGAAAACCTCTTCTTCCTCGAAATGATAAGCAGTCTTTAAGATCTGTACATCATCTATAATTGAGAACCAACTCAATGTGAGGCTACTACCTCTATTTTACAAGCTCCAACTTGTTTGAGAGAACCAACTCTCTAGTTTCTCTAGCACTCACTAGAAGGATGCAACAACTCCCTAAGTGTTCTAGCACCGACTGGATGGAAGCACCTACTTCCACTTATACAAGCACCAACTTGCATACAGAAAACTCTGTGTTTTCCTGAGAACCACCCTGTTTTTCTAGCCACAACTAGATGGAAGATACAACTTCCAATATTCAAGCATCAACTTGAATATTAGAGGACCACAGTCCTCCCTAGAACCACCCTTCCTCCCTGATTATAAATAAATGATTGAAAAACAAACAATATAGGTATCTCAATTCTTACCCCTTCTTCATTGTTCTACAGTTCTTCTCTGGTTCAAAAACTGTTCTGCAATTCTTCTCTTCTTATTGCTATTCTGTTATTCTTCTCTTGCTTCTATCTGTTCAGCGACTGTTACTCATCTCTGAGTTTTATCTCATGCTTTGCATAATGTAATTTTACCTTTCTTACAGTTCATATCATTTTTTCGGTTAGAGAAGCCAACTCCACACAGTCCCTTCATCTCTCCTTTTATACATACCAACCTCATCAGTTACACTTCGAATCTCCTTGGGCAAAGAAGAAAACATCTCAGCAACTAAATTGCCAACCGATCAAGAACCATGATTAAATTATGCTAACTGAAACGTAACTGAATAGTTAATCATGAAGATAAAAAGTAGCCCTTCGATCAGATGCTCAAATAAACAACACCGTTGGATTAAATCTGCAGGGTCTTGCATTTATCCTATATGCTCACTGGATGTGACCATGGGCCTAATCAAAATGTGTTTTGCATTTTGCATTTCAGCAATCCTGTGTCAAATGGTCTTGATGCTACAAGTTGTGATCCCTGAAATGGAGCTTAGCTCCGCTAGCTTCTCCCTCTCACATGACCATCGATAATGGCCTCACACTTATCCACAAACCACTTCACAATTCACAACTTCGGCATTCCTGTGATGAAGGGTCTCGGCACTCCAAGTTGTGATCCTCGAAATGGAGATTAGCAATTAGCTCCTTCCCTTAAGCCTTCGTCGATGTGACCATAAGTTATGACCAAGGGAAAATCACGAGAGTATTTCGCGATTTCGCATATCGGTGTTTTTGCCATGAGTTTCTTCCTTGACTCCTCCAACTCCCAGTATCCGAAAATTCGAAATGGAGCCAGATCAACGGTCCATGCTTTCCCTTGACCAACGACTCAGATTGAATCGTGATTTCGTGTTTCACAATTTCAAAATATAGAGCTCCTCCTTCCTTTGAGTTTATAGTCAGTGAAAAATATGAACTCTCACCATGTGTAGTCTGCATCCAATGGTTAGGATTGTTATCGTGATTTCGCATATCGCAAGTTTGAGAAGTTAGAGAACCTCCTCCCTTTGGATTTTTCGATCTGCAAAAATCCAAAATGGAGCCTTTGTCGTGCTATGATCTATTGCCACATGTCCCTCTTGGATCAACAATATAGATCTTATCGCGATTTCTCATATCGCTAGTTGGAAGGTTAGAGCACTTCCTTCCTTTGACTTTCCAGTCAGCGAAATGTTAATCCCTTGCCATGTGTACTCCTTGATGATGGACGACCCTCTTACTTTCAGGACTTTGTAAGCCCGCTTCATCTTGTACTTAAAGATAGCGCTCCTTCTTTTGGATCCAATGATGGTCGGTCCTCGTGCTCAGATCCAACATCTGATATTTGTTCTCCTATTTTGCGTGTTCCTCCTATCTATATTCAGATCTGACGGTCATCGAGAATTTAGGATGGGTGATCCAATGATCACTGTTTCACCTCCTCTTGAGCTTATGCTTTTGATCTTTCCATGTGATCATCGTTGCGCTGCTAGTCTTGCCACTTTCTCTTGTTCATCATCGTCGAGA
Source organism: Picea engelmannii (assembly GCA_009831015.1). Classification (NCBI taxonomy): domain Eukaryota; kingdom Viridiplantae; phylum Streptophyta; class Pinopsida; order Pinales; family Pinaceae; genus Picea; species Picea engelmannii. The sequence continues at coordinate 154,036 of ML798886.1, forward strand.
TGATCTTGCCATCAATGACAAACAAATACTCTACCTTTTGTCCATAATAAATATGCCAACAATCTCCCCCTTTGGCATTGATGGAAACCTTGAAGAACCTGAACACTACTTGTAGCATCCTTACCATTACACTTTCTCCCCCTTTGACATCAATTCCAAAGAAGAAACATGCTCCCCCTGAGATTTTGCAGTACATACTCCCCCTGTCAAATATGATCAGCTTATAAATACAACATATATTCAATAAGTACTCCCCCTGACCAGGTGAATAGATTAAACGAAAGCAGTTATAACCCCCAACTTCTGACGAATATATCCAAAAGGGGTCGATGCTAATGATTTAGTAAAGATATCAACAATCTGCTCTGTGGAAGGAATATAATTCAGCTGAACTATTCTGTTTGTAACTTGTTCTCTGAGAAAATGGTATTTTATTGGGATATGCTTAGTCTTTGAATGAAGAACAAGATTCTTGGAGACACTAATGGGACTAGTGTTATCACAATGAATTGTAATCGGATCAGTATAATTTACCTTCAAATCTGCAAGAGTTTGAATCATCCATAAGATCTGAGTGCAACAAGTAGTCGTAGCAATGTACTCTACCTCTGTAGTTGATAAGGAAATAGATCCCTGTTTCTTACTAATCCATGCTACTAACGAGTCACCCGGGAAGAATGCACCTCCACTGGTGCTCTTTCTCTCATCCACACAATTTGTCCAATCTGCATCTGAATAAGCAGTTAACTGAAAATTATGATTTCTGGGATACCACAGACCATAAGTCATTGTTCTCTTCAAGTATTTGAATATCCTTGTTACATCTACCAAATGAATTTGTTTAGGAGTAGACTGATAACGACCTACCATTCCAACAGCTTGCATTATATCAGGATGGGATGTTGTGATGTACAGAAGACTGCCTATCATAGAGTGATATGTCCTTTGATCAACATCAGGTGAAATATGATCTTTACTAAGCTTGCAACCAACCACCGTAGGTGTACTAACAGGAGAGGAATCCTCCATCTAAAATTTCTTCAACATCTCTTTCAAATATTTTTCTTGAGAGATAAATATTCTTTTGGATCTCTAATTTACTTGTAAACCCAGAAAGTATGACAGTTCTCCTATCATGGACATCTGAAACTCTGTTTGCATAGAGTGAGAAAACCACTGGACAGAGGATTCATTAGTACAGCAAAAAATAATATCATCTACATAAACCAAAACAACTAGTAAATTATCACCTTCAGACCTAATGTAGATATTGTTGTCAACAATACCTTTCTTGAACCCTTTGTCTTGTAAAAATTTGTCCAGTCTATAATACCAAGCTCGTGGTGCTTGTTTCAGTACATATAAATATTTCCCCAGTTTCCAAACATAATCAGGATTATCTATCAATGAGAATCCTTCAGGTTGCTCCATATATACTTCTTCCTCTAGATCTCCATTGAGAAATGTTGACTTAACATCCATCTGATACACTTTAAAGTTCTTATGACATGAATATGCGAGAAACATCCTGATGGCTTCCAATCTTTCCACTGGTGCAAAGGTTTCATCAAAATCCTATCCTTCAACTTGTGCATACCCTTTATAGACCAATCTGTATTTATTCCTAACAACTTGTCCTTTTTCATTCAGTTTATTCTTAAACACCCATTTGGAGCCTATTACATTCTTATCTTCAGGTCTAGGAATAAGCTTTCAAGTATTGTTCTTCTTAATCTGATCAAGCTCTTCATTCATAGCTCTAATCCAATCATCATGTTGGATGGATTCATAAAAAAATTTAGGTTCAGTCATAGATAAAAAAGAAACATGAGATTGCTCTGAGTCTTTAATCAATTTCCTTCTTGTCTGAACTCCTTTATTTATATCTCCAATTATCTGATTTTCAGGATGATTCTTTCTAACAATTTCGAGAGGTGATTTTTCTTCTTTCTGTTGATTTGTGTCAGTCAGAGTATTCGTATCTTCATCTAATTTAGATTATTCTCTTTTTGATCCTTGGACCTGTTCACCTTCATCTTCAACTATATCTTTTGTGCTTGGTTCAACATTTCTTACATTTCCGACCGGGATTTCTTCATCAATTTTAACGTCGATACAGTCAACCAATTTATGCAGTCTCTTATTGTATCATTTGTATCCTTTAATGTTTGTATCATAACCTTAGAAGGTACCTTCATCAGCCCTGTCATCATATTTTCCAATATTTTCATCATTATTCTTAATATAACATTTACTTCCAAAGACTTTAAAATGATTGATTGAAGCAGGTCTTCCAAACCATAGTTCATAAGGAGTCTTGTAACTATGTGGACTGAGATGAGATTTGTTAAGGATATGAACAATTGTATGGATTGCTTCAACCCAATATGTCTGAGCAATATTCCTTTCATTCATCATTGATCTTGCCATCTGCTGAACTGATCTATTCTGCCTCTCAACTACTCCATTTTGCTGTGGAGTTCTTGGAATAGTGTATTCTCATTTGATTCCATGTTTATCACAAAACTCTTTGAAGTTCCATGAACTAAACTCTCATTCTCTATCAGACATTACTGCCTTCAATCTTTTTCATGTTTGATTCTCATTCAGAGCCTTAAACACTTTGAATTTTTCAAATGCTTTAGATTTTTCCTTCAAGAATGCAACCCACATTAGTCTAGAATAATCATCAATAATAAACATAAAATAGTTTTTTTTTCCTATAACTTATTTTCTTGATGGTCCACATAAATCCATATGTACTAACTGGAGAGGTTTTTCTGTTGAAGGAAATTTTTTAGTTTTGAGCTGAGTGCGAGTAAGCTTTCCCATCTAGCAAGGTTTACAAACAGAGTCATATGGCTTTGATATCTTTGGAAGATATTTTACTGCCCCATTGTTTCTAAGATTGATTATATGATCAAAATTTAGGTGTCCAAGTCTCCTATGCCATAGCCAACTTTCTTCATATTTTCTTAAGTGGCATTCTTCTTTTTCTTCTTTTAACACATAGACATTGTTTTTTGTTCTTATCCCTTTTGCAACCAGTTGTCTTGAATTCAAAGACTTTATTTTACAATCTTTAGAAGTAAAAACAACTTCACATCCTTTGTCACCAAATTGACTAACACTTAGTAGATTATGTTTCAGACCATATACAAATAGCACATCTTGATCTTTTCCTTTGCCATTACTTAGGCTTACCATTCCTTTACCTTTTATTTTTCCTGGTGCATCATTTCCAAAAGTTACATTCCCTTATTTGTTTTCACTTAGAGTTAGAAACTTACTTTTGTCTCCAGTCATATGTTTGGAACATTCATTGTCAATATACCATGGATTCTTTTGTCTTTGGGCTGATAACACTAATCTTCACTGGTCATCTTCTTTCTTCTTCCAAACCTTGAAATTTTCAGTAGCAGGATTCAGATCTGGCTTATAGTTCCTTAAGCGACAGTCTGCAACTTTATGTCCATAATTATGGAAGATGTAACATTTTGGTTCACTGAATAACAAATCATAATGATTGTTATGCTCATAATTGTTGTTATGTTTCACCTGCGTCCTTCTCCCAGTCATCACATGATTTATAATCTGTGATTGGTTATTTCTTGGTTGTCTCAATCTTTGTGGTGGCAGATAATTATTCCTTGAAAAACTTGATTGCTCATATCTAAGTTTTAAAGAACAATTTATAGCTTTGTGACCAAAGTTAGAACAGAAAAAACAATATCCATAGAAAATTCCTTTGTACCTGGTTAAAGACTGTCTTCTTTGAGTGGGTCGATTTCTTCCATGCAGATAGTTTCTCTTATCTACAGATTCGGTTCTGGTGCTTTTTCTTTCATTCCTTCTTGGTGGTTGATTTTCTTTCTTTGTTTCTGCAGAGTGGTTGTTGTCAATGATTATGGATTGACAAACTTGATGGGTTCTGTATTACTTGGATGATCACTACTTGATCCTTCTTCATAGCCCAAGCCAGATTTCAACTTTGGATTCCTTTGTTGATTTAGAATGGAAGTTAATTCTTCTGAGGCTTTAATACTTGACATATTTTGGTGATACAATTCCTTAAACTTCTCCATTTCTTTTCTAGTTTTTACTATCTCTTCTTCTAAGGCTTCACACCTTGATTTCTTCTCTGATAACTGTTGTTTCAGAGTGTCTTCTATTTTCTTTGCCTCTTCTAACTCCATTTTTAGTAGAACAAAGTCTTCATCAGGTTTTTTATCATTCATTTTAAACTGCATCAACAATTGTTTTTGTTTTCTCTTCTTACATCTGAGTCTGTCAATTTCCTCCAAAGCACTAATTAATTCACCTTCCATATCCTCCACAACTTCTTCATCATCCATTTCACCTACTAAATGTTCATCACCAAGATCTCCCATAGCCATAAGCATAAAATCATTCACTTTGTCTTAACAAGATGAATCACTATCTATGTCTTCTGAGGAGTTGTCATTGTTTGCACACAAACTTTTCTTTTTACTATATTTCTTAAATTTGTATTTCTTTTCATCATCAGAGTTCTGATCCTTTTTCTGGTGAGGACACTTAGATGCAAAATGACCTATATTACCACAGTTAAAACATTTGAAAGGGAGTTTGCCTTGATATTTTCCTGATCCTTTCTTTAACCTTCTAACAAATTTTGCCTCAATATCATCTAATTTTGAATCAGTATTCTTGTCTGATTTAAAAGATGCTTCTCTAGTAATGGATTTATCTTTTCTAATTCTCATTTCATATGCAGTTAGAGTTCCTAGGAGTTGATCAATGGTCAGAGTTTTAAGATCATTTAGTTCTTCTATTACAGAGACTGTTGGATTAAATTTATCAAGCCGAGATATTAAAATATTCTGAACTAAAAATGATTCTTCAATTTTCTCACCAAGACCCTTCATGGCATTCACAAGATCTTGAACTCTTAAAAAATACTTGCTAACTATTTCATATTCATTAATCTTTAGTTGTTCAAACTTCAATCTATATGTTTGAAGTTTGGCATCTTTTACATTCTCATTTCCTTCATAAATGTTAATAAGTTTATCCCACATTTCTTTGGAAGTTTGAAGATGCATCACCTTTACATACTCAGCTTCTACAAGTCCATTCAAGATAGAATTCATTCCCTTAGCATTAAAGCTAAATTCTAACTTATCATCCTTGGAAGTTAGTACAACAGGCTTTATGTATCCGGTCTCTACTACATCCCAAACATCAGCACCTAAGTCCATTAGGTATGCTCTCATTCTAACCTTCCAAAAGGAAAAATTTGTTCCATAAAACAGAGGAGGCTTACTGGCTGAAGTCCCTTCATGAATTGTCATGTTTAAGCTTACATATCTCCCTTTAAATAAAAGGAACCTGCTCTAATACTAATTGTTGAAATTACTAAGACAACTGAGAGGGGGGGGTGAATCAGTTGTTATTGTCCTTAAACAATTTTAAGCTTATTAAACAATTTATAATCTTTCTCCAAGTGACCATCAATATTATACAACATATGGACAACATAAATAATGAACATCAGTCACACATAAGATATAAATAGAGACAAATTTTCATGAGGAAACCCATAAAGGGAGAAAACCTCTTCTTCTTCAAAATGATAGCCAGTCTTTAAGTTCTGTACATCATATATAATTGAGCACCAACTCAATGTGAGGCTACTACGTCTATTTTACAAGCTCCAACTTGTTTGAGAGCACCAACTCTCTAGTTTCTCTAGCACCCACTAGAAGGAAGCACCAACTCCCTAAGTGTTCCATCACCAACTGGATGGAAGCACCTACTTCCACTTATCCAAGCACCAACTTGCATACAAAAAACTCTGTGTTTTCTAGAGCACCACCCTGCGACCATTTTTTTCTAGCCACAACTATATGGAAGAGCTATTATTCTCTTGCTTCTATCTGTTTAGAGACTGCTACTCATCTCTGAGTTTTATCTCATGCTCTACATACTGTAATTTTACCCTTCTTACAGTTCATCTCATTTTTCTGGTTAGATCAGCCAACTCCACACAATCACTGCATCTCTCCTTTTATACATACCAGCCTCATCAATTACACTTCAAATCTCCTTTGGCAAAGAATAAAACATCTCAGCAACTAAATCACCAACCGATCAAGAACCATGATTCGATTATGCTAACTGAAACGTAACTGAACAGTTAATCATGAAGATAAACAGTATCCCTTCGATCAGATTCTGAAATAACCAGCACCGTTGGATTAAATCCGCAGGGTCTTGCATTTATCCCATATGCCCACTGGTTGTGACCATGGGCCTAATTAAAATGTGCTTCGCATTTTGAATTTCGACAATCCTGTGTTGAAGGGTCTTGACGCTCCAAGTTGCGATCCCTGAAATGGAGCTTAGATCTTCTAGTGCCTCCCTCTCACGTGACCATTGGCGGTTCCCTGATGCTTATCCACAAAGCACTTCACAATTCGCAACTTCGACATTCCTGTGATGAAGGGTCTCGACACTCCAAGTTGCGATCCCTGAAATGGAGATTAGCAATTAGCTCCTTCCCTTAAGCCTTCGTCAATGTGACCATAAGTTATGACCAGGGGTCAAGAACGAGAGTGTTTTGTGATTTTTCATATCGACGTTTCTGCCATGAGTTGTTTCCTTGACTCCTCCAACTCCCGCTATCCGAAACTCCAAAATGGAGCCAGATCAATAGTCCACACTTTCCCTTGATCAATGACTCAGATTGAATCGTGATTTCACATTTCACGATTTCAAAAGATAGAGCTCCTCCCTTTGACTTTCCAGTCAGTGAAAAATTTGACCTCTCGCCACGTGTAGTCTGCATCCAATGGTCAGGATTGTTATCATGATTTCACATATCGTGAGTTTAAGAAGTTAGAGCACCTCCTCCCTTTGGATTTCCCGATCTGCAAAACTTCGAAACGGAGCCTTTGTCATGCTCTTATCTATTTCCATGTTTCCCTCTTGGATCAACGATCCAAATCTTATCACGATTTCTCATATCGCGAGTTGGAAGGTTAGAGCACTTCCTTCCTTTGAATTTCTAGTCAACAAAATGTTAATCCCTCCCCACATGTACTCCTCGACGATGGAAAACCCTCCTGCTTTTGGGACTTTGTAAGCCCGCTTCATCTGGTACTTAAAGATCGTTTTCCTTCTTCTGGATCCAACGATGGTTGATCCTCATGCTCATATCCAATGTCTGAGATTTGCTCTGCTCTTTTGTGTGTTCCTCCTATCTGTATTCAAATATGACGATCATCAGGAATTCAGGATGGGTGATCCAATGATCACTGTTGCTCCTCCTCCTGAGCTTACACTTCTGATCTTTCCATGCAATCATCGTTGTGCTGCTATTCTTGCCACTTTCTCTTGTTCGTCATCATCGGGCTTAGCTTGTCATCAATGAAAAACAAATACTCTTCTTTATCTCCATAATAAATATGCCAACAATAGATTGACGATTCCATTGGGGATAGGTATCAATTTCCTCCCCATTTGGGTTGTTTGAGCACTTATTTTCTATTTATTTAACTTGCAGGGATCATAATTGGCCAAAGCCTGCCTGCAAAAAGCTAAATTCAGACCTAAGATAAGAGAATTCCATTCAAAATTTTCTTCCCAGCCGCATATCAGAATGTGTGCAGGTTTTTCAGCCCACAGACGCATCTTTCGAACACATGCACCAAAATCACTGTGTTTTTCAGTGCATTGTGCGCACTTTTTCCAACAGGTCATTGTTTATCTACACATTAGCACCTCTATCTACTCTGCGACCCATGCACCTGTCCCGAAATTGAACATTGTAAGGATTTTTTGTGATGTTTTGAAGGCCCATATCCTTCTAAATATTGATTCTATGCAATTTGTAATATGCACCACACTTAGATTCCCTCTCCACATGAAGGGTTAGTCAAAACATAGGCACTTAGGGGGGTAAAATCCATATTTTTCCTCTTTTTTCTTTCATTTTTCCACATAGATGGCTTGCTTTGATTGTAAAAGTTAAGTTGGAATCATTCAATATCACATATATTAACACTTTCATTAGGACCAGAAATCAAACATCAATCATAGAGTATGCTCTTCTCTCGCACCATAGAGCGATCTTGTGAATCAGAAAAACGATTGAAGGAAGATTTCATCTCCCTTAAGGAAAAAAAATTTAGGAGAGGACAACAACCCCCTTTGGGACTCCTCTTAGTTTCGTTTTAAAAACATCTTAAATTTGTAATGGCCCAAACATGCCCACATGTTGCAAATATAGGCTAGTTTTGAAGCTACTTTCTTAGTTTACATCACTAGGGGAGTTTAAATATTATTGTAACAGGCCCATATATGCCCACATGTCCACAATCCAGTATAGTCTTTTGAAGCTTTCTTAGATTAAATCACATTAGGGAGTTTAAAGGATTGGTAAGGACCCACATGTCCACATGCTAGTTTTCTAGGAAATTTAAAATTCTGTAAGGCTGTACCAATAACATCTAGTAAGATAGGTAATCAAGACTTGTAAGGAACACACGAAGTCCACATGATGCAAGGTGACACATAACTTCTTAAAAGTTTGGCACATGTTATCACTCGATCACACACAAAGTGACTACTCACTCACATAGTTTCATCTCAAATTGTGGAGGTTGAAGTAAGTTTCCCCCAAAGGGATTCCGAAACGCCCCACCCTTTTCTTGAAGGAACTATAAACTCCCACTTAATTTGAATGAGATTGGTTCACATGCCTAATCTCACAAACAACTACATCTAAATTTTTTCTAAAGCCTCACTAAGTTTTCCTCCATAGGAGGTGCCAAAATATTTTTTTTAGTATAGGTAGGATCTCGGGGATAGGCATCCAAATAATTCCCCGTTATCTAGTTCTCACATCTTCAAACATTAGAATTTGTCAACTAAGGAACTTTAAATCCTCCAAGTCAAGTGTTCCTAACACCATAAGGCAGGGAGATACCCATGAAGATTCGAAGGTCGAGGTCCAGTTATTCTGTGCATCCCCCCTTGAGGCACCCACCTCTTGGATGGGATCCAGCCTGTGACCCATTTCTGAGGCCAAAAATCTAAATGTTGCACTTTGACTGAGGTACCTAGTGACCAAATTTTAGGACATATACCCTGGTGGAAATCGTACACTGCAATTGCACCTTGATCGGATTTTATGTGGCTATTGGGAAATATTTCCAGCTCTTTCGGGATATGCACCCTCTACCCCTCATTATAACTGATTGTTTTATCCTTCACTAGTTCCTCTTCTGGTGGCTTTAGACCCCACCGTTGAGTTCTATTGGAAGGTCCAGTGCTATTTGAGAGGAAGGACGTTATATCTTTTTAGGACATGATAATTTGTTTTCTTTGTTCTCCCACATGGAAAAAATCCACCTACCCACATATATGCTTCTTTGTCAATTAATTTATGTATGATGCTCTTGTGATTACAAAATGATTGTGAGATATATTGTGAAGGTCCAAGTTATACAAAGTCTCTTGTTCATTTATTACTCTCATCACCATTTGCACACATTCACTTTTCTAGTCGGACATCATAGGGGACCCACAAAATCCTCATCATTCAAGACGCTTGCTAAATCTCCCTCCTATTCTAGGGGAAGTTCCTAGTATTTCCAACCCATAGGCTCCACCCTATCACACCCCTATGAGTGCTACTATTTTGGGATCATCTTTGCTTGGTTCCACTTTACTTGGGTCCACTTCCCAAGGCCAACCATCCACTAGCTCTCCTTTACAAGGAAGCGGGGGGAAAAATTCTTCCCAAGGGGGAAGTACAACCCCACCCAACCACCCTCAAGGGTCAAGTACACAAACCACTCATGCAATGGCTAGAAATAATCCTCTATCACCACTTCAAATGCCATACTTGGCTTCCCTCAACATATTGGATCTGAGCAAGATCATGAATGATCTTATATTGCACGACGCCACATGGCCTACAATGCCCACCAAACTACCTTTAGACATCCCCAAGTTCAAAGGAAAGGCGGGAGACGACCTTGCCAACCATTTCATGACCTTCCACTTATGGTGCTCTTCAAATAGCATCATAGATGACTCCATCTGATTAAGGTTATTCCAACGCACACTCACTGGCCCATCATCCAAGTGGTATGTAGATGAAAAATCAGGGTCCCATGTGACTTTTGAATCATTGGCCAAATAATTTTTGACCTTCTTTCAACTACCAATATGCCATGACAATGGTTTCGAACTGCTCTTCGAGTTTAAACAAACCTCAGCCACACATATCGTTGACCATATTCATGAATGTCATTGGCGACGTAGTTTATGCAAAGCAGAAACCACCAAACAACAATGCCTTGATTGGTTTCTCAGATCACTCGTCTCCCTCCTTGCCAGAGATGTGGCCTCCACTTTCCCCCAATCTGAAGAGGAATCCATCATCAAGTCTCAACAGCATGACCTCATTTATGTGCATTCAAGATACTTATATACGGTACTACATGACATCCCAAGACCTGTACCATTCGACCAAGACAAACATGGGATGTCTCATTCAACAGATAGATTTATTGGTACCACAACACACCACAACTTGTACATCCAACCCCCACCCATGTACGGTACACCCCAACATCCACCGATATACAACAGACCCCCTTATTACCCTCCTTCCCCTTACCAGCAGTGATACCCTGTTGTACCCCCTCCACCCATGAGTGGGCCCGCATTGACACACATGATGCATCCAGCTATACAACCAAGTTATGGTACCCCCTCTACCTCAACTTACACCTTGAGAAATAGTGAAAGAGTTGTGCCTTCCTATGTAACATATGGATCATTGCCAAAAAATAATCTGCACTTTCCATTTCCTGGTCCTCCCCAACCCATGGCTCCACCACAAGGACAACTAGACGTCGGGGTTAACTTTGTTCATCCCTCTCCCATTCAACTGTTTCAAAATTTTGAACAACTGAATACGGAAAATCCGGCCCATCAGTCGAATAATGCCAAAAATAAAGGAAAAAACCGAAACAATAATAATCTAGGACCAGGGGGAATTAACCCCCCACAAAACCAACCTACTAGGGGCAATGAGAATCAAGGGAACCAAAACCCCCAAGGGGGAAATCACAACAAATTCCAAGGAAAGAATAACAATAACCTCTAGACAAAATTGCCTTGTTCCCTTTGCGGTGAATATGGCCTTTATACTCACCATTTCCCCCAAATAGTCGACTTTAAAAGGATGAAATAATCTATGAACGTACCATGTCCCCCAACACCGGCTGCCCCTCAACAGGCCCCATAACAATACATGCAACAACCACCCCCAACGGTGTTACAAAACCCTATTCCACACTAAGGGGTGATGAATACCCAGTAGGAAATGAACCCTGCCCCACCACAGATGGAACATTATCAAAACCCTGGCACTCCTACAGATCGCACTATCCTCCTCACTAGCGAAGAAGAAATTCTTCTACAAATGCACAGTCGTCAATACAACACACCCCCTGAATCTACTCCCACCACTTCAGAAGTAGTTCCAGTTACAACGGGACCACCTTTTATGATTTTGTTCCCTAACACTGAAACCCCCCTTCAGATTCCTTGCATCCCATTACGACAGAATGTCAACAACCCTCAGCCTAGGGAAGCACACAATTACAGTTTGGTCGATGAATTGGCACAATCCCCTGCCACCATGTCATTCTTGGAAGTCCTTCAAACCTATCCCACTCAACAAAATTCATTACTCTCCGCCATGGGCGAAGTCGACCCTGCTAATACTAGACTCATCACATTTGATCTAGATTATGGGGAACCTCATTTCCCCGCTTTGGTAGCTTTCCAGATACCAGTCAAAATTCAAAATATCATAGTTCATCGATGCATCATCGATGAAGGTGCATCCACATGCATCATGTCCAAAACTGTATGGAAAAAACTCGGATCTCCTAGGATAATACCATCTACCATCACTTTGAGAGATTATGATGGATGACCATCCTCTGCTGAAGGGATCTTTCAAAATGTACCCATTGAATTGAGGGGAAAAACCATCCTTATCGACATTGAATTTATCGACGCCCCACTCAATTACAATATCTTGTTAGGACTTAGCTACATGTGCGCTATGAAGGAAGTCGCCTCTTCTGTGTTTCACATGATGATGTTCCACCACAATGGAAATATCATCACCATCGATCAAGTTTCACATTACGAGCCTAACCCTTCCTCCAACATCAATAACATCCTACCTTTTTTCCACACTAACCCGGATGCCTGCCCACTCATCGAGATGGGCCCCAAAATTTTCAAAGACCCATCCTTGCTAGGGACATACCACAGATCACCCCCACTCATACATCCCTCAGCTCAAGTATGCGTCATATCTTCCAATGGAACTAACATTGGAGATACCATTCCTCCCACTGAGGCTTCTTCACTTCCTGACATCCCACTAGTCGTAGAACTCCTACCTCAAGAATACCCTAAGAAATATCCAACACCACTTGTTCCCAATGTCCCTCTCCCCTAGCGTCACATCCCGGTTTGGGAGAGAGTCCCCCAAGCCATTACTCAAATCCCCTTCTTCTACCCCCCACCAGGCGTACAAGATTTTCGGGTAGACGCAATGCTTACTCTACCTAACATGGTATTTTCCATCCCAATTTGGTATCTACACCCACCTGAGATGGTTCCTCAGCCATCCCTCCCTCCCCAAATAGAGGGAATCCCAATGCAGATCCCAATCCTCACTCCCACCACACCACCCCCACCCCCACTTTTTAGCGCCACCGCTACGGTTGGGGGCCAAAGGAAGAAGAAAGAGCCCACCGCTCCACTTCCCCTCCCCCTGAGTTCAACTTCCTCGTGCACTATGAGAGAAATAAGGACACCCCACCAATCGATGTCCCTCTCTCCCCAAGTTACGCAATTTAATCTGACTTCCTCGAGCAACCACACCGCTCATCGCTACACCCAATGCACCTAGTACTACCACCACGTTTCTGACTATAGGTAACAGAGGGTTGCAAACAAAATTTGCTTGTTCCATTTGTTCATAGTATGGCCATTATGCCCACCATTTCCCTCCACTACCTCAATTTCAACAGACACTAATGATAGTACGCCAAATATTTCAGCAAGATTCCCCCCCATACACATCATCAAGTACTCCTATCATAGACATCCACTATGTCATGACCTTAGTTAATGAACGGATGATATTCTCTTTCTCTCTTTCTGAATCACTGGATCATTTCACATACCATTGTCCTACGATCCTTGAATACATGCATCGCCAAATGGCCTTTATTCAGAATCCTACACCCCCCCCCATTTCCATAGGTACTGGTGATTACCCATACTCCATCCCCGGATGTCATTCATGTTATCTCTCCTAAGCATGAGGCACTCCCCACTCCGCCATGGTTCATGGATAGCCTATATGAGGATTTTCCCCCAAATCCCCCCAATTCTCCAGTACATTTCCCCACAGAAATCTTATGCCCGACTATAATTTTTAACCCATAGTATCTCGATATTTGGTTTATGTCGAGTGCACCATTGCAACCTCCTTGCACCTCCCCTACATATTCACCACCAGAAGATAATCATACAGTGACAGTCACCAATTTTACTCCCCGGGATCCCCTATATTCTCGCCAGTTCCACTGCGACGAAGACATCCTCGAGGAATTAACTACCCCCGATTGCCCATGAAATGTGCTCCATCACAGAGCGCTCTTTCTCTTGCAGGAATCCTTTGAGCCCCTTATCCAGGACTCCGTATACACAATCGAAACTAAATATTTTATCCAATCAGGGCATATAGACTGGTTCAACAACCCTATCCCTGCCCCCAACACTTTTTAAGAAGGCAACATGGCCAACATTTCCCCCACTTTCAAAATCGATATTTCAATCAAACCTGGTATTGTAGAGGAAATCACCATTGGTGTTTCATGCTCTCTTGAAGAACTTATATCTTACAAAGCTCTCTTCCAGTACTACCAAGACATTTTTGCCTGGTCATACACAGAGATGCCTAGCCTTAATCCTTTTATTGTCGAACATTGTATAAACACATGGCCTGATATCACACATGTACGACAAACTCAACGCCCACTACACCCATCCAAAGCGGCATCCATCAAAGTCAAAATTGACAAATTACGCGTTATCGGGTTCATATACCCCATCGCATATACGTCGTGGGTCTCCAACCCCGTCCCTGTAAACAAAAAACAAGGCATTATTTGTGTCTGCACTGATTTTCGCGATCTCAATCATGCCTGTCCCAAAGACAAATTCCCAACTCCCTTCATCGACCAAATTATTGATGATTGTGCCAGCCACGAATCCTTTTCATTTCTGTGCGGTTTCTCTGGCTACAATCAAATTCAAATTCATCCCGCAGACCAGTAAAAAACCGCATTCACTACCCCATGGGGTAATTTTTAATATCGTGTCATGCCTTTTGGCCTCAAGAATGCTAGTGCAACATTCCAACGAGTGATGACATATGTTTTTCATGATCTGGCTTGCATCATCCTTGCCTACTTAGACGATCTCACCGCTCGATCTAAGAAACACACTAAACATCTAGATGACTTACGAGTCATCTTTCACAGGTGTCGTCAGTACAATATCATCTTGAACCCCCTCAATTGCATATTTTTCATCACCACTGGATGCCTCCTTGGGTTCATCATTTCCCAACATGGAATCACCGTCGACCCCCTCAATATCCAATCCATCACCACAATTCTACCACCTCAGAAATTACGCCAACTCCAAAGCCTACAAGGCAAAGCTAACTTTCTACGTCGCTTTGTCCCCAATTATGCCACTCGCGCACATAGTTTCCTTCACTTATTGTGTCACGATATCCCATTCCAATGGGATGAACATGCCCAAACCACTTTTTATGATTTAAAAGCAACACTCTCCAATTCCCCCTTGATTAGTCCACCCGACTATGATCGCAACTATATCCTCTACTTATGGGCCTTAGCCATCTCAGTGGTAGGAGTTCTCATCCAACTAGGGGATGATGGTCGTGAGTATGTAATTTACTATATTAGTAAAAATATTTCAGGACCACCCCTGAAGTACAATCATGAAGAGAAAGTCGCCCTTGCAGTCCAGAAACTGTGCCATTACATCCTTCTTCACACTACCAAAGTCGTGGCAGATTCCAACCCCATGCAATACTTGCTCAGTCATCGAAAAATAAATGGAAAATTTTCTCGATGGATTGTCATCCTTCAGAACTATGACCTCAAATTTTCAACACCCAAGAGAAAGAAATCCCTCATCCTCACCGAACTCATTACAACATTTCCCTCAGATACTACCAGTTCACTCATCAATGGGGCATTGACTTCATGACTTTTAACCCTCCATCCAAAAATGGGCACAAGTACATTATCGTGGCAGTTGATTACTTCACCAAGTGGGATGAATCCATTCCCACCTTCAAAAACATCGCTGACACAACAACACATTTTTCTTTAATCACGTCATCTCTCACTTTGGAGTCCCACTACAGTTAGTCTCTGATCACGGGAAACACTTCGAGAATGAGATCTTCATCGAAATCTCCTCCCGGTTAGGATTCTCCCATGAGTTTGCCTCCCCATACTACCTTCAGTCGAACAGACAAGTAGAAGCGGTCAACAAGGTCCTCAAAACCATGTTACAAGGCACAATTAACAAACATAAGACCAATTGGCATCATATGTTGTTTTCTACAGTATGGGCTTATCGCACGGTAGTTAAAACTACCACAGGATTTACCCCTTTTCATCTTGTCCATGGGGTCGAATCCACGCTCCCCATTGAGTGCAAAATTCCCACCTTACGCACTGCCATCGAGCTTTTACCTGACACTACTCCAATGGAGCAGCTCTTGATAAACTTAGAGTCACTGGATGAAGACCATCGATATTCATTACAGAACAATGAGGCAGCCAAAAAATGGTCAAAAGCCAACTTTGACAGCCATGTCAACCTTCGCTCATTTAACGAAGGAGACCTCATCCTTGCCTATGATATCGCCCACGATACCCTCGGCCATCGAAAATTCAAGTCGTTATGGCATGGACCCTACATCGTTCAACACTACCTCACTAAAGGTGCATAGATCTTGGTCTCTCCCGAAGGCCACCCTCTCAAAGAACCCATCAACGGGTTGTACTTAAAGAAATTTTACGCCTGAGCATAGTCATTCTACACTAGGATTTTTCTTTTTTGTACAAGTTTTGTAGTGTTTTTAAACTTCTTTTTCCCTCCATGCCTTATGTCTGATCTACCATTCGTGTTATTGGCAGATGCTTCCTCCATTGGCCTACCACATCGGTTATGCTGATGGAGCTAGCCGGTGGACACAGAATCTCGCTTCAACTGCTTGGGCCCTCTATACCCCCTCACATGAACTGCTCCACTCCAGCGGCATATGTTTGGGATCAGCAACCAACAACCAAGCAGAATACACAACCGTCATTCACCTCCTCGCTGAGGCCAGTCACCATCATATTCGCCACCTTAGCATCTTAATATATTCCCATCTCGTTGTCTTGTAGCTCAACAATGTGTACCATGTCGATGATCCATGCCTCTTCCGCAAATACCTGCAAGTTAGAATTTTATCTCAATATTTTGATTCAATCACATTTACACATATTCCATGACAATGCAATCAAATAGTAGACAATATGGCTAACCTAGTGTTAGATTGGCACTTATCACATCTAGATACCATTACACATACATAAACCATCGAAAGTCTATCACGACATATATATTAAACATCATAAAAAACATCACAAAACATCATCTTATGTGAACATCACAAAGATCCAAAAATGTATATATATATATCGATCATTGTGCCATCAAATGTTTACAAAAAATAGTACAACATGTACATCACCAATAAGCAGGTGAACCCCCTCATCCCTATAGGTACACAATAGGTGTCACACTACCATATATACAATATGGGCTCATAGGCCTCTATAAATACAAAAAATAAATACATCAAGCACTCATGGTGTCGCTAGAGCACCACCACTAGGTCCTCTATTAGGAGGTGGTGCCCCACTAGTTGGAGCTCTGCCCAGTCCAAGTGGTAGTCACCCTGTCATCGTTGTTGCTGCTACCCCTGCTTGGCAGATCAGGGTCCACAACTCTTCCTATCCTCCCACACACTGCTCCAAGACTCCCTCATCCTGGATCTGAGTGCACATGCCCTCAAGAACTCCTTGAAGTACCATATCCAACCAATGGAGGATGTCCTCAATCACCCCACCAGCCTCTCCCCGAGGCTCATTCGATGTCCCTACACCAGGGTCATCGAATCTGCGCCTCCGGCCAGCTCTCGCATCATCGGTTGGCCTCACACTAGCCTCGTCTCTACGATGCCTCTCTCCCACTTGTTGCTCACCCCACAACGGTCTCACTGGCACCTCACGAGCCGACGCTCTAACCATCTCCATATCTTGGCCTCATGGCCCCACATATGCACATACAACAAACAAATGATAACATCAGCATCCATCCATTGTAATGTTCCTGACTTGGCTAGTCTAGGAAACGATGCTAATATGTGTGTAGGCTCAAAGGTTTACAACATATAAATGATCATACAAATAATAAACACGAAAAAGGACTGCAAAGTTTGTATTATGATATCTCTGTGGATTACAAAATGGCTGAATGCGGCTGAATAAACTGACAATACTCGACTAGATCAACAGACAAAGGAACTTAGCCGGAATACAAATAAGCAATTGCGGATGAATAAAATAACAACACTCGGCTAGATCAAAATACAAAAGGATCTTAGCCGGAATACAAATAAGAAACTAAAAGATAATACCCGGAATATGGGAGCACTGCAGAATCAATGAAGAATGATGGAAGACCTAGATGATCTTCCCAGTGACTAGGGTGTATCTTTCAACACCGAAATCAACCAACTAGTGTCTTCCTCCTATAATACACTGAAATATCTCTCCTGAGATGCGCCTCTTCTCCTCAATGAAAAGTCATAATCTGCATAATGATGAATTAGGTCGCCGACCCTTCCTTTATAGCTTTCCAAAACCCTAAATCATGTTGAAACCCTAATTCACTATTGACTTCCAAAACCCTAAATCATTGTTGAAACCCTAATTCACTGTTGAATTCTATTTTTATCTCATAATGACTTAAAAGTGCTTTTAAACCTTTTTATCTCAATGTCACTTTCCGAATATAACACCTGTGACTAGAGTGACCTCTAGTAACCCTGTTTACCCCTCTTTGGCCCTGACTATACTCTAACAGGGTGGTTTAGACCATTAAGCCTCCTTTCAGGAGCTCCTATTTGGAAAGGGAAATTACATCCATACATAAAACATATGCTACACTATCCAAAACATCAAATACATCAACATACCTCTATGGTCCCACACCTCTCCAAGAGGTAAGACCAGGTCAGGATCCTGACAATAGTCCATCCCGCCATATGGGTATCGCAGAATTATCTATGGCATCTGACACCACACACATGCTATCTCGGCCATAAAGTAATGGCCACCCTCCCCACCCCCATGACAAACTAGGATCACTGCCCATCGCATCGATTGTGGCTCTCGTGCACAAGGCACATCCAACAAAACCCTCAGGCACAACATAGGCACCCTCTTCAAGAACCAGGCCACCAAGATTGACCCAAGGCGAAATCCCCTAAGTTAGCAGCCCGACACTTGTTGAGATACCCCACCATCTTGGTGTGTAGCATCAATCCCCAAGAAAAATTATGTCCACACAGTTCCCTCTGCATGATCCTCAGTTGACCACCACTGATCCATTGAGTAGCTAGGAACCCATAGACCCTCACAATCATCGCTGCAATGCAATGATGCACAAGGGCGTCCATGGCCCCAATCCTCACCACCGAGCCTGACATAAATTCCTCCCTAGTACAATATGTCTATGCCAAGTCAACCAACTGACCATCCCCTGGCAACAATGGATCAGCAGGTAGAGCGCTTCCCTGAAAAGGGAGCCCAGTCAAGAAATACACATCCTCTGTCGCAGAGAATGTGATTTTCTCCCCTCACACAATAAAGCAATGCAGATCAGTACTCCACATAGATAAAGGAAACTACAATAGGTAATCATGTGCGTGCAACAGTGAGCAGTCAAAGAAATTTAGAAACCCACAGGCTTCCAAAGGTCCCCGCACACTTGGATCCTCATCTCTCACCGCCTCTCTAAGGCGCACCTAGTCTCTAGTCACCTGCATCCACATACATAGTACTTGATGAGACATCAGAACCCATAAAAACACCCAAATCTCAACAAAGACAAGTTTTTACACTCCCCATCTTTGCCTCGTGTGCGCAGTTGTTTTCCCCACAGGCGCGCACATGTGCGTGCCTATTCTTCGCACAACTGCTCATCAATTCGTGACTGTCAAAGACATAGGGGAACATTCATGCACCCTTGTCACACACATAAACGCTCATTCATGCGCACCTGTTCACTACACAATTGTGCACACATGCACAATTGCCAGAGAAACAGGCACGCACGAGTGCGCAGATGTGCTTCGAATAGGTGCTCATCCAATGCATGCCTATTTTCCCCATTCAGGCATTCCCATGCATGCCTGTCCCAATTATAGTTGCGCACCCAAGCATAGGAATCCTTCGATCGCCTGCACACTGGGGGGCCCAACCTCACAAAATCCCTCCGTACGACCATCCGTATGACCCTACCCAAAATAGAAATCCTAATTAATATGCACGAGTATACGACCAATAACCTGGCACTTGCTGATCATGGATCAACTGGCTCAATCTCCCAGAATCTCCAAATCTCCTCTCGAACCTCTCGTCCACTCACTATGGCCGCAGGTACAAATGAGGTGGCACTATGGGCCCTACAGTATATATAGTCCCTTTTGCCAAATTTTTGTGTTCAATTACAGGATCTTAGAGCATCCATTTCCTGATCCATCTTCAGCCATGATATCAGGATCCCACCACCTACACAAAGACATTCCCCGGGCCACCATCCATCCCCGGCCCCGGGGGACCATTTTTCTCCCATCACGCCCCGGTATGCATACTCATGTTTCAAATTATTGAATAAGTGTTATATATTCTTTCTCTTTAGATATTGTTCACGTCAGGTATTCAATTTTTATATGTGCAGGTACTTGGTCATTGCTTATCAACACAACCCCTTCAGGTATATGCTCGACACTGGCATGTAATCATTCCCTCTGAATATCAATTGCATCTCCCATTCACACCCTCCATCATTTTCATGTAGGATCCTCACACCCGTCTCTGTAGTACTATCACTTCCACTGCATTTCAAGTACTTTCACCCAATAGCATTCTCCCCCACATGAGTTGTCCTGTTCATAGTCCCCCTTGGCACTTTGACACTCATGCTGCTTTTACCCCCTAGGGATGGATGTTGCTTTTACGCATTTTTTAGAATCAACCACATACTTCTTCTCCTCATTATGCTAGCCTTCCCAATGGATGCCCAAGATCTCTCATCATGGTTTCACTTTGACTGCACCCCCGCAGTATCATTAACCTTCCATTTCATCCACAATCAGTTTTCCCTTCTGCAAATTTCCCTCCATTTATTTACCTGATACAAAAACCCACCCATGGGACCCCCACCCTCCACCAGTTTTTTCACGCAAATTGCACCATCACAAGCCAAGACATCTTGCACTGGGGCACCCATTTCTATATCTGTACATTTATCCCACTCGATTCTTTATTCATTTGGTAATTGTAAAAAGACTTTGTTTCCAGCATTTACTTAGCTTTTTGTTGTCACCCTTGATGACCTTCTTTTTTATGGAAAAGCATCCCATGTGGCCCTTGGTTGGGGAATTCATTACCTTCTACTCTTGTTGACATCATCCATAAACCCTGAGTATCCCACAGTCCATGTACCTATGATCTGTGATTTTGTCCACTTTGTCATGCCTCTGGCACAATTTAACCCACCTCTACTCGTCCCCCTGACACTAGTTTCAGTTTCATGATTGTTGCCACTCATACTTCACATATATCCCCAACCAAGGGAGTTCCTGAGTCTCACCATGTCTTGACTTCGTCCATACACCTCATCAGTTCCCAATCTCATCCAGTAGATTTCATGAAGCCCTTTGCTTCTTGGAGTCACGTCTCCCTTTCTTTCGACATCAACACAGTTTCTGGGAGGGAGACCGTATCTTGACTCTCATGCACTTTACAATGAGGAGTCTCAGATGACACAAAGAAAAACACCATTGTTCTCTATTGTCATTGACCCTCATAACATTCGAATTCAACCCTATCTCATGTTACAATGGGTCTTACTTTGCAACTCTTGCAGTTATTTTAATATTTTTCGAAGACGTATGAAATTCATTGGGCTATCAATGCCCGCAAATTATCGACACTTCTTATAGGTGTCATCACCTCTTTTCAGAGTATGTTCACCATCATAATTGTCCTCTTCCATTATCAAACCACCTTAGAGGGATCTACAGTTATATACATCAACATACCACTTCATTTACTGTCTTCCACATTTTGAGTTACATGACACAAGCATGGGGCATGCCCCCCTCGTTTGTACACAGTTTTATTTTTCCACACCTGGCGAAAGGTTTGGGTCCCACGGGTTCCCCTCTCCCTCCAATGGGTCACTCTTGCAATCCCTCTCAACACTCATTCTTACAATTGTACTCTCAGTAGAAGAAACATTCATGTATTTTGGCTATACGTATTCTCCTAACCTCACACATCAGAGGGCATCTGTTATCACTGAAATTTCGTCCGCAAGTGATTACATGAATCCAACATCTATAAACACCTATTAGTTCATTCATGGCCCAAAAATGCATTTCCAAAGGGCACAAAATATACAACTGGTTATAAAATCATCATGCGCTCAGAATATAAAGGAAGTGTGCGCACATGCGCCAGTCAAAAACGCATGGAAAGCGCACATGTGCCCGATGCGCGACTGTGGACGCAAAGAGCCACGCACACATTAGAACAATGCATTAATGATTTTGGTTGGCCTCCCACCCACTTCTGGTTCATCTCCCAAGTCGATTTGACCCCCAAATCCGAGCTGAATCCGAGCGGGGGGTTGGTCAAACACCTAAAGCGCCCCTTGTTCACACTAAAGACTGGTTGGATAATGTCTCAAATATTTTCTATAAAAAGAGGCCATGGGTGCACTATATTTTCAAGAATCTATTTGTATTGTTATGCTGCCTCTATTCTCCTGCAAGGAACCTATTTACTCATTGGAGCAGACAAGAACCATTTCATTGGGCTATTCACATCACCACTTGAGTGAATGAGCTTTGGATTTCTTCACCATTTCCTTTTAGTTTGTTATTTTTAAGAAGATCTCTCTCATTTGGGGTTCAAGAGCCCTCCCTTGGAGGAAGAGGGGACCCATAAGTCTCCCTTTCTCTTTGGTGTTTTCCCACTAATACAATCCATCCATTAGTGGCATGAATATTGGTCAATTGTTTGGTTAATTTTGGTTCTAATTCCCTTATGCACTTTAGTTTAGTTTCTTTAATTGTTGTTAGCTTAGTTGTTTTTTTATTTCTTATTCTTGATATTTCTAACTCTTGGACTAACTTCTGTCCTGTCCAACTAACCCAACTGGACTTGCAAGTGTCCCTGTTTTTCTCATTCAGGTGACGAAAAGGATACACCAGCCATGATGGAGGAGTATCAGTCCATGATGAAGAATAATGTGTGGGATATTGTTCTGAGACCTGAGGGGGGAGTCTATAGTGACTTCCAAGTGGATTTATAATATCAAACACACAACTAATGGGAGCATCAAAAATCACAAAGCGATAATTGTTGCTAGAGGATTCTCTCAGGTGGAGGGAATAGATTATGAGGAGACATTTTCTCCTGTTGCTCGATACACTTCCATCCGAATGATTATTTCCCTTGCAACATCCATGGGTTGGAGACTACATCAGATGGATGAAAAGACAATTTTTTTTTCAATGGAGAGATTGAGGAAGAAGTATACATCGATTATCCAAATGGTTTCGTGATACATGAGAAGGTGTCTCATGTGTACAGGTTGAAGAAGGTCTTTTATGGACTCAAGAAGGCACCTCGATCTTGGTATGCGAGGATCGATGGACACCTGATGATTTTTTGGCTTCAACAAAAGTGTTGTTGATCCCATCTTGTACTATAAGAATGTTAATGGTGAGTCCCTGATTCTACTCCTATACGTTGATGATTTATTCCTCGCCGGTACAGAGAGCCTTATTGTTGAATGCAAGTATGTGTTGGCCTCTAATTTTGAGATGAAGGACCTTGGTATGATGCACTAATTATTGGGACTAGAGGTGTGGCAGAGAAATGATGAGATATTCCTGATTCAGGGGAAGTACACAGTTGATATATTGAAGAAGTTTGGGATGTTGAACTTGAAGCTTGTGGCTACACCAATGGTGACGAATATGAAGAAACTAAGTGTGTCTTTTTCCAATTCTAACGAAATTGATCTATCTCTGTACATACAACTGATTGGATCATTGATGTATCTTGTTAACAACAAACCAAATATTTTTCTATGCAGTGAGTTCACTTAGCCAATTTATGAGTCAGTTGAGATAGACACACTACATTGTTGTGAATCATGTGTTGAGATACCTGCTAGCCACAGTTGGAAATGGTCTTAGATATACTTCCAGTATTGATATGATATGGAAATAATATATTGACTCTGATTGGACAGGGAGCGCAGTGGACAGAAAGAGCACCTTTGGGTGTTGCTTCACTTTGGGATCTTCCATGGTTTCCTGGTGTAGCAGGAAACAAACTTATGTGGCTTTGAGCACAACACAAGAAAATTACATTGCATTAAGTATGTTAGTCCGTGAAGTAGTGTGGCTTCGTAAGCTCCTTGTAAATTTATCGGAACATGTGCTGGATTCCACCATTATTCATTATGGTAACCAAAGTTGTTTGAAGATTTCAGAGAATCTAGTGTTTCATGACAAATTGAACCACATTGAGATCAAGTACCATTACATTCGATACATGGTGCAAAGGAAGGAAGTATTGGTTTTGTACCTTCCTATAAATCAACAGGTTGTTGATGTTCTTACCAAACTAGGACGAAGTTCAAGTAATTTCACGATAGACTTGGTGTGGCAAAGAATGTCTCCCTCGCTGATAGGGAGTGTTGATGTTTGCATCTTTATGATATGTTCTCCATATCGTACTCTTATGTGACTGAGTTGAGTTGATGTGTGATGACACTTATCCAAGAAGGGATAAGTGCATTTTGGATTATATCCCAACATCCCTTGTGGAGAGAAAATGATGACATGTCCCATGTGGAGAGCACATGAGTGTTGATTAAGGTTGGTTGTCATTGATGTCAACCCTTGAAGAAAGTATGGTAGCGAATCCCGATAGCACAAAGGTTTGGGTAATGGACCCAAGGTTGTTTCATGTATAATGGTATGATTTTTAATATATTTGAACGTAATACTATTCTATATGTATAGTACACATCATTCCATTTCTAGTGGTATGTGTAATGTCACATAACTCCTCACAGTTTGAGAGTTGTGGCCTTATGAAGTTGGAGGACCCTCATATGTCATCTAGAATCCCCAAAAGGTCAAAGTAGTCAAAGTGGTTAAAGAGATTTTAGAAGGTAAATAATAAAGTGAAGTGATGAGTGTACTATAATTCAAAGTGAATACAAAAAATATTATTTAAATAATAAATTTAATGGAGAAATTAGAAGTGGGTTAACCCTAAAATAAGGAAAGTGGGCAAAGTGACCTAGAATATGCTTCTAAGGAAGCTACTTGGAGAGTATAAATAAGAGGCAAGACTCTCTCATTTTATATCAAACTTGAGCATATTGAATATATATAGGTGATTGAGGTAACCAAAATATATCTAAGATGAATTTAAGAGGGAAGGTGAAGAAAAGAATGTTGGAATTCAAGGGAGGATAAATTCTTTTGATGATGTTTTCTAAGGTATGTTATTTACAGGTCATCTCACCATTTTCACAATAACGTTTTTTATAGACTTATTCAGACTGTTAAATTGATAGGCCATTGAGGAAACATATCCAAGTATTTGTGGTAAAAATTTCAACTTTTGGTTCTTTGTACTTTTGGAGTTACACTCCGTGGAAAATAGAGTTTGTGGCTAGTCCTGAAACTAGTCTAAAACAGGTGTTTCGGATAAAAAAGTCATAAATTCTTCATAATATTTCCAAATTCAGTAAGACAAAATGTTTTGGTTAGAGTACAATCTATAGTATTTTGTGTAACATTTTCAGATCCATTCAATAAATATTCTGTGTGGGGCATGCTCTACGAGGTCTCTCTCTAGAATAAGCCAGAATTCAGCAAGGTATGTCATTTTTTCTATAATTCCTTTTCTGAGAAGTTTTGAGTAGTGACACCTAGAGGAATTGCACAAAACAAACTAGAGAACATTTTGTACTATTTTTAGATCTTTATTCATTACAGGTACATAGTTATGATTATTTCAAGTTAGGGTTCTTTGACTAATCTTGAACTAGTCATGTGAGACTAAATAAAAGTTTGATGAAAATGCTAGTTTCTTGTTGTGAAAGTTAAGGAAGGTTTGAAAGTATGTGATCATATACACCAAGTCTATTATATATTTACAAATAACATTTGGATGATGAAATTGATGAGGGTTTTGGTTAAGGTACATGTTGGGTACATGGTTGAGAGAAGTAGTTGATTTGTTGGCACATACATGAGGTGTATAGTTGATGATGTTGGTACATATTGATGAGTCATAGTTGATGAATAGTTGACACATGATTGGTACATACTTGATACATGGTTGGATGCACGCGTTTATGGTACAGGTTGATTACAGGTTGTTTGGTACAGGTTGGTGCATGGTTGATGCACTTGTTTATGGTACATGTTGATTACAGATTAACGCATGGTTCAAGTTTAATGGTACATGTTTACAATGGTATATCTCACAGTGATAGTGTGACAGTGGTTCCATCATTCCACTTCTACTTCAGGGTGGTTGTACAGGGAAATGAAATGTGGTTGTAGCCACCTTCTAGTTGTAGTCAAAGAACATAGGGGGTTGTAGCCTCCTTCTGGTTGTAGCCAGAGAGTAGGGGAGTTGGAACTTTCCTCAGGTTGTATCCTGAGAAACAAGGGGGTTGGAGCATCCTTCCAATTGCATCTAGAAAACAAAGGAAGTTAGTGCCTCCAATGAATCCAAATCTTCAAGACATATAAGAAAAAGAATTATGTGGTTTTCTCCCTCTTTGGGTTTCCACGTAAAACATTGGTGTATTGTGTATGTGTAAAATTGTTCATTTGTTCCTTTCTTATTTACTCTACAATTATTGGATTATAATTCTAAATTGATATAACACTTGAATTATATGGTTAAAAGGGATTAAATTGTTCTATTACTGATTCACCCCCCTCTCAGTAATCCAACAATTGGTATCAGAGCAGGTTCCTTCAGAAATCAGTTTAACCACTGAAAGGTAGATCATGGAGAGAAACACCTTGTATAAAAATGGAATACCATAGTTCAATGGAAATAAGTATGAATTTTGGATGATAAGGATGAAAACATATATATAGGCACAAGGATTTGAAATTTGACAATCAACTATATATGGATACATAACACCAACAATTCCACCAACAAATGAAAAAGCAGTGAAACTCGGTTAGAATAATTCCAAAGTCAAAAATGTACTTCTAAATGGTCTTAGTGAAATAGTATTCGCCAAAGTTTCACATTGTAAATCCGTTAAAGAGATTTGGAACAAACTTCAAAATATTTATGAAGGAGATTCAAAAGTCAAAGAAAAAAATATTCAAACTTACAAAGGTCAGTTCAAACGACTTAATATGAAGGAACATGGGAATATTGCAGCTTACTTTTTATGATTTGATGAAACAGTAAGTGAAATCATAGGATTGGGAGAAGAAATCAAAGAATTTTTAATTGTTCAAAAAGTACTAAGATCTCTTCCTATGAGATTTGAACCTAAGTGATCTGGATTATTTTTGGTACGAAATGAGAGCAGAGATATAATAAAGAAATGCACAGAGATATTGCAGATATTCAATAATATAACAAAAATGTATCAAAGATGCAACCATAAACATAGATATACAGTAATACACGATTTCTATTAATGAAATAAATGTACAGAGACTGTAAAAATAC
>ML798886.1:193685-213986 GCA_009831015.1 Picea engelmannii
AAGGAGAGCTTTCATAAAGTAAGTACATCATCCTTCTTCTCTTGTCCATTCAATACTTTAGAACTAGGGAAAGAGTAGTGTTCTGTCTCAGTTTGTTCCAGATCCAGGTGGATCTGTGGAGATTGGTCTGTGTCCGCACTCACAAATTTATCCTAGAACACCATGGTATCGCAATGGTATGCATACCATTTATATGCTTACCATTGCATACCATTTATAGGTTATTTTTAGGGTTTTAGTTGTCTTAGGGTTTTAATGCTAGTTGTCTTAGGGATTCTCAAGTATGCATACCATTGCATACCATGGTATTGCAATGGTATTTATACCATGGTATCACAATGGTATTTATACCATGGTATCACAATGGTATGCATACCATTTATAGGTTATTTTTAGGGTTTTAGTTGTCTTAGGTTTTTAGTGGTAGTTGTCTTAGGGATTCTAAAGTATGGTATACCATTGCATACCATTTATAGGTTATTTTTAGGGTTTTAGTGGTAGTTGTTGTAACACACCCATGGTGGGGCATCAAAATTTTGTTCTTCTTAAGAAATCAAATCCTCCATTTGGGGTCTCTATCCCATTCAGCTCATCCAAATATTTTGAGCCAAGATTTCCATGCTCAAAACCGAGCTCATAGCTGGTGGATATACCTCTCCCAAGTTCCTCGGGTGTTCATTGGTAGGCGACACAGCGCTTCCACGTGGATCTGACGCAGTATGCTTCTGCCTGAGTTCTACGATATCCTGGAAATTCTTTCGTTCCTAATTCTATGGTGGAATCCATCCACCAACCAATCCAATGACTGGACTTGGACCTCGTCTAACTCACATGCTTAACGGGAATTTGACGTTCGGCCGTCTGATTTGAATTCCCGGCCTAGCTTCTTCCCTCGGCTACAATCACATACGACGGTGGGCTATGAACAGACACCAAGACAGTAAACACCTATTTCGGGGCTTCTGATTTTCGGGCTTCGGACGTTCTCAACCTATGAACCTATAAATCTTCCGAATTGTCGAATCAACATATTTCGGGTATGCTTACGGAAATCAGTGGTCCTTGTTTTCTTTCAATAACAACGAACCACATATAAATGATCTTGTAAGAAACATGAACATGACTAAATATCCTATGGGAAAGGCTTGGCATCACATGTGTCAATAGGCCAATATCCCTTTGGGAAGGAAGGGATAATCAAGTGGCACAAGGAGGGCCTAGTAATAAAGGTAAATAAAGTAAAAGACTCGAATTTTTTTTTCCATGGTGGGGCCCCTCTCAAAACAATAGGTGGTTTAAAGAATAAAGAAGTAGTAAGAAGTATCGATAAGTTGTTTGGAGAGAAGACAAGGCTATTAAAGAGGAATGAGGTTCTCTTTTCAAGGGTGGACACTTTGGGGAATTAAAGAGTTTCTTATACTCAAAGCTGCAAAATCACAGATCTCAAGCATAGGAATATGATGAAGGAAACGTCCCTCAATAAATTCATACACCATGATGTGCTCAGTCTATAAAATCCATATTCTTATCTTCCATTGTATTTGTCTTCTAGTAAAGCCATTTCTCCCATTTCTAGCTAATTGTATCATATTTTATTAATAAAATATCGGCCAGCATATTAGCACCACATTTAGTGTTATTGTGTGATGTTTATAATGGCACTAATTTCATTTTACATGACCAGATCTTGTCATTTTCTTGATATATTTGAATCTATGTAGAGGCTACCTCCTAATGTTTGAATGTATGAAGTTTTAAAGTTGTATGAATCACATCCTTTCACATATCTTTATGCTCTTTTTATAACTATTGAATTCTTAATTGAACAACATGTTTTATTTCTCTTCTAGACTACACTATTTATTCTTAGAAATACCTTGTATGTTTAAATGTCTTTCTAAAAATTCATCCACCCATCCCTTTGAAATTTCAAGTGTCTTAAATACACATGGTAACATGCCTCTTGGGGTTGACGGTTTAGTCATATGTACTAAAATTGTTTGAAGGTCGAGAGAGAGAGAGAGAGAGAGAGAGAGAGAGAGAGAGAGAGAGAGAGAGAGAGTCCCACAATATTTTTTCTAATCAAACATGGATTTAAAGCTCAATCTGAGCCTTATCCCTCGAGGTGCCTTAACATAGTTCCACAAACACCCTAGAACATCTCAAGGAACAAAAAAACACATTCGAAGAATTGAAAAAATAAAATTGTGAAGGCTTTTAGTAGAACAATGCTTTGAAACATAGCTTTTTAGTTGAAGTTTTTTTTCAAAAATTAAATAACAAAATTCTCATTATATGGAATTTCTCTCTACTTCAACTATTGTATTATCCTAATTAGGTATAGATTTTCCATGAACAAAAAAGTTGCATAGTTTGAGTTGAAATGCAAGTATCTCTTTTGTCGAGTTTTTTACCAAACTCTTATTGGTATTTTTAGCCAATTTGATATCCAATGTATGGAAAAAATGTCTCCCCATAGGCCTTTGTCCTCTAGGGCTATATCAATTAGCATTGATCTAGACATCTAGTTCAAATGCACATTAATGTGCATCTATTTAACTCTAGTTGATAAGATGCAATTGTCTCTTTATCATCTTTTTGTAAACAGGTCTTGAAGTATTCTATTGTACCCTCTCTAATTTATGTTGATGTGTATTTAAAATGAAATAACACTTGCAATGCATTAAACAAATAATCTCCTACAACATATGCAAAGTTTTGTAAGAAAAACAAACCATAGTTTTCTAGTATAGTATCGATGTCTATTTCTGACTCTAAAATCTTTGTTTTCATTTCATATCTTTTTCTCGAGTCATTAATGTTTTCCTTATAACTTTTCATTATACTTGGTCTTTTGTTTGAAACTATATAAGTTGTAATTTCAATATGCCAACAAATACTCTACAAGTCTAGGTAGTAATATACTATTGACACAAAAATATCACATATAACTAGAGTAATGCAATGTGTTATAAAGTTTAGTTAAAAGTGTGTGTACCTGTAGATGTTAGATACTACAATTTTTCACTTAATCAATAAATGTGCTTGGAATATTGCTAGTACCTTGGGAAAATACGTTGCAAGTGAAAAATTTCTGCAATGAGTGAAAGTTGCAATATGCTAATGCCTTGATAGTAGAAGAAGTAGAACACAAATAAATATTCATAGCATTTAAGGTTATTATGAAGTAAAGTTATATTTTTGAATATAAATGTAAAAGAAAGAAGAAAAATAAATTTGGTTTTGTTTACTTGTCCCCATTATCAAATAATTGATTGAAATGTGACAAAGGATCCAAGATATTATTCCTCATAAAGACCAAAAGGTTATTAAGAAGTGACAAAGTCACCTTTTTAAATAGTTATCAATCTTTCTCGAAAGAGAGAATTAAAGTTATTTTTTTTAATGTTTTTAGAAGAAAGAAAAAACTTAAAATTGGATTTGTTTACTCTTCTCCCATTATAAGAGAATTGGGATTGCTTGGTCCTAGAGTAAGACCTAAAACTGCTTCCAATGGATTAATATCTCATCTTTCTTAGACATGAGGAAATAGGTTAATGACTAGAGACCTAGAGACATCTTGGAGTGGAAGTCTAACCCTTTACAGACTACCAACGAATTATTTCAGGTGGCATGGTTTTCCTTAATAACTATGATGATTCAACTCACATTTGTGGATAGAAACCAATAATGATTGTCCTCAGTGCTAGTTGAGAACTAAGTTATGATAGGTTTTACCACCTTCGAAAAAAAATAAAATTTGAGATTGTAATTACTAGAAAGTGACAAATGTACAACTTAACCCATCTTTTAAAAATAATGTATAAAATTGTTTCTTGGGTATACATGCCCTACTCCCCTGATTTGAACCTATAACCTTTTAACCATTAAACCCACCCAAGTTGTACATTTGATTTAAAAAAATACATAAAAACAAATATATGATGAGATGGATTGTAATTTTGATTTTAAAAAGACATAAAAACATATACATGGTCATGAGTTTAAATGGATTTATGTAGTTTAAATGGATTTGTGTTGGTAATATTTTAATTTTAATATTTATTTTGAATTATTATTTAAATTTTTAAAAATTTAATAATAATTTCTATTTAAATATTTATTTTATATTTATATGTGTTTTTTACATTTTAGGTAAGTGAAAATGGGAGATAAATCACAAGTGAGAATGAGACACATACAATAATGAATGTGGTAGAGACATATTCCTCCTCTTAGAGGAAAGCCTTTCTCCATTGAGAGCATGTCTATGACTAGATACCTAATGTATAAGAACAAGTTAAACAACATGGAAGCGAAGAGGCTTCTTAAAATTGCTTCAAAATCTAGTCTTGGCTAAGTTATTCGTGAATCATGGAAGACACCATTTTGATACTATTAAAAATATCATTAAATCAAAATTTAAGGAGAAAATTTGGTGTGATAAAGAGTTAGAGGATAAAAGAAAATTAAGGTATTATAAGAATGTAATCAACCCTAATCTAGAAGATACCCCGGATGGGGTGACACATCACGCAGCAAGGCCATGCAGAATGGAGCCTAGCCTGGCCATAAATAAGGTCGACTGACTCCCATCCCCTCACCATTAAGGATGGGAGCAAGCCCCAACCACTAGCCTCATGCCATGGGACTTCTCCCTTGTGTGAATAGTCCAAAGGCACAGACAGTTAAGGAGGGAGATTTAATGGAGGCACCTGTCCCGTCCATCCTCCCAGATATCAACAAGCCTTCCCATGGCTACAATGAGCTCCGGTGCAGATACAAGAATACCATCGTCATTGTAGCCATCAGATTTCTCATCCCAATTCCGTGAGAGAGGGGGAAGTCACACCGTGGCTCCGCCTAGTACACCTTTGTTGCACGTCAGAAGAGACAACAATGGCTGGAGCGCGCATTGTCTATGGCCCGAACTCAACTCGCGCTCATGGAAAGAAGGCTCAGGACACCTCCCATGGTGTATGTGGAGGAGGTATTTCTAGAAGAGCCAATCTAGGCTCCTCCGGAGCATATTCTCTTCACGGTACCTGATAATTGGCAGCCACCAAGCAACCTCCTGGGGGAAACCACAATGGCTGCCACTGGGGAGCAACAAGAATGAAACACTAGGGAAACCCACCTGGAAGAGTTTCCCACCTGCTATATCGAGGAGGATATTTTGGAGGCACTGAACTCTCAAGAGGTTGCACCCGCAGCCGGTCACATCTCGGTCAATGACATAGAAAGTGTTAAGGAGAAGCAGGCAAAGTCACAAGGTCTGGAAGTAGTGATGGAGCAACAAAGCGGGGAAGCAACAAGTGAGGCTGAGGATACCAGGTCAGGTGGTAAGTCGAGGGATGGTGGCAAGTCGAGGGAGGGTGGCATGGCCCTTCCGCCACCTCCCATATCTACCATGCAGGAACCGTGGTGTGTCCAACTGCCATTTTTCCACCCGGAGCACCTGGATTTGATGTTCGAATTGAGGAGACAGGTGGCGGACCAAGTCCACCATGGAATTCTCATCAGTCAATCTATTGATATGTTATATGACACCTTCTCCAATGCACCAGCAGGGCAGAGATGCCCGACATGTGCACAACCTTTCGTGATGCGAGCTAAGGCGGGAGCACAGGAAGAAGATGTCGACATGGCTACCTCCAAGGCCACCGGCTAATTGCTTTTGGTCATGCTTCTCGTTATAGTTATTGTTCTGGTTAGATTTATGGTTCTGGAATCAATTCAGCCTGAAGTGTTATGGTTTAAACTTGTTTTATTTTCCATACCTCTCGTTAATGTTCAAACTATAGGCTACCATCTGCCCTGGTTTCCTACGGGCGGGACAGATGGTGGACCGCCTAATTTTGACATGGGTATCATAGGCTACCAGTTGTTCCAGTTTCCGCTAATTCAGCGGAACAATGGGCAACCCAAGCACATCTGTATGTTTTGGCATATAATATAATAGGATCTACCTCATTTTACTTAAAAAAAAAAAAACGCTTGATCTAGAAGATCAAAATTGTCTCTTTGTTTTGACAAGTGTAAATTAAAAAATAAGCCTTGCTAACATAAGAACAAATTCTCACAAGCTCCATTGTGAAAATGAGTGTTTGTCAATTGCTAAAAGGAAGAGTGTGTCACCTTTGTGACACTAAGAATGTTGAAGATGAAAATATTTGCCACACTACCAACCTTTCTAACCTTTAAACTCATTAAAACTATGATATAATCCCTTACCCTCTTAAGGTCTCAATGAACTTTAATCATCATCATCATCAATAAAATTATACAATACCCATAGAATATTGAAAAATATACACTTAATTTAATAATACAAATATCATATTAAAAAAATTAAATAATTCAATAAATAAATTATCTGATTTATAATAAAATTAAAATAATTAACCATTCTCACCTAAATTCAAATCTAAATAAAATAAATTTGGATGTGTAATATACTTAATTAATATTATTTATTTAAAGCATCAAAATCAAAATCAAATTTTGATAGCATATGATGGTATTTAATTGACGGTGGTGTACATGATTTTTTTTTTTTACTATTTTTCAAAGCTAAAAAATATTTTTTTTAAATAAATTTTAAAAAAATCTTAAACATCATGTATATCCATAATTCATTGCTCTTACATTGTCTACTTTTAAGTAGTCTAATCTTACAGTGAGCATCAATGCTCTACAATCTTGTCTGTTCCTCACAGCCTCTTCTGGTCATTGTCCTGAATTAATAAATTACATAGACTACAGACCATGTAAGCTCTGGAAGTGGCAACATAGCCTCTAAAAGAGGCCAAGATGAAATTTTTTTACTTATTCAATCGCACATGCTACACATGCTATCAAAGAAAGAAGGAAAAATGAATTCATTGAAGAAGAAAAAGTACGAGTGTTACCAAAATTCATCAATCAGCTCCATCATGGAAACTTAGACAAAATTCATCAATAAACTCAATCATGGAAGTTGTATTTACTAACTCACTATGTCATGACGCCTGCAAACGCCTCCCGCCTCCTGGCTGAAAGGAGTAATGGGTTGCTTTGTTTCAAGGTATGTAATATTGTGGCATCTTATTGCAGCTGCCAGCGAGCAATACAATTAATACAGTTATGGGTGTTTGCACCCAATTCGTCACTTGGTGAGAAAATAAAGGGTGCTTACATGCCCTGTTGGGTCTTGCAGAGAATGACAGCTGTAGTGGAAAGGGTTAGAGAAAACAAAATAAAACAATAAACAAGAATTAAACTAAAACAAACTAAAACTATGAGCATATAAGAAAAAGGAAATAATAAACATAAAAAGACCAATATCACCAATGTTTTTAGGCTGATCAATTGATGAAATCCAAAGCACAATGAAGAAAGGGAACTTTGGTTCCTTCTTCCTCCAAAGGAAGGCTCTTGATGCCCTCACAAACTTTCTCTCCTTACAATAAGAAAATGAGAATGATGGTGAAAGAACTCCAAGCACATTCACTCAATGGAGAGGTGAATGGCTCTATGAAATGGTGCAAATGTGTGATTGTCAAAGAGTGAGTCCTTAACAATCTTAGCAGCATAACAATACATGAAATTCCTTGAGAAAATGATGGTTCTTCATGGATTTTTATAGCATGGCATTGGGTGATTATGTAACTCCTTTGAGGTGTGAAAAGGGGCTCTTTAGGGCTCAATTAGGTCTTTGACCAGCCTACCATGTGGATTCAGCTCAGATTTGATGTCAAATTGACTTGGGAGCTGATCCATTAGTGGTTGGGAGGCCGACCAATTTCAATAAATGCGTCGTTTAGCAGGTGCGCGGGTTTTTCGCCCAACAGTCGCGCATCGTGCGGGTATGCACGCATTGTACGTTGTTGTTCCACGCATATGTGTGCGCACCCAGATTCTGTAAAGCGCCCTTCAATTTTTGGTTACTTTGTATAGTTTTTGACCCTTTTGCAATGTTGTGGAATTAATCTTGTGCCATGAATGACTTCATTCCTGTTTTGATGATGCGGAGTTCTTGTCACCATGTGCGGACGAAATTTCAGTGATAACAGATGCCCCCTGATGGATGAGGTTAGGAGCATACGTATAGCCGAAATCCATCAATGTTTCTTTTACCAAGAAGGGTGTTGTAAGGGAGAGCAAGAGTGGGACCATGTAGAGAAATCCTTTGGAGAAGAAA
The DNA here is from genome assembly GCA_009831015.1 of Picea engelmannii. NCBI lineage: Eukaryota > Viridiplantae > Streptophyta > Pinopsida > Pinales > Pinaceae > Picea > Picea engelmannii. The sequence goes on from ML798886.1 coordinate 201,868, forward strand.
GGAACCTGTAGAACCCGATCTTCCAGAAGGTGCATAACAATATACAACTGTGTACAAATGAGGCGGGCATGCCCCATGCTCGTGTTATGTAACTCTGAAAAAAGGTGACGGAAATGTTGGTGTAGACAACTGCAGCGCCCTCGGGGGAGGTAATGATAAAGGCAGAAGACAATTCTGTAAAGGAACATACTCTGAACAATAGGCAATGGTCGCAGTGACAAGTAGCGATGATGATGCAGGCAGTGATGGCCCTACCAAATTCAGAGGTCTTCGGCAACTGATAATAAGAATAACTGCAATAGTCTCAAAGTAAGACCCACCGCAACATGAGAAAGTGTTGGCGTCGAATGTTATGGGGGTCAATGACATCAGGGAGCAATGGTGTTTCCCCCTGTTCCATCCGAGATCTCTCATGGAATGGAAAATGAGAATCAAGATACTGTCGCCCTTCTGGAAAAGTGTGTTGATGTCGACAAAAAGGGGGACATGACTGCTAGAAGCAAATGTCTTCGTGGCATCTACTGAGGTGAGGAAGTGGCAGAGGTACATGGACAAAGTCAAGAAGTGTGAAGACTCCAGACTGCCCTTGGTTGGAGGGTGTATGATATAAGGCATGGCCGCAACCAGGTGACAAGGTCGAGTGTCAGGGGGACGCCAAGACCGAGGATAAGTTGTGCCAGAGGCGGGACAAGGTGAACAAATTCAGAGGGTAGAGGTAAGTGACCTGGAAAGTGCTCTGAAGATATGGATGATGTCGGCAAGGGTAAATGAGAAGCAATGCTCCAACCAAGGGTGACATGGGTTGCGTATGGACAAAAAAGGAAGCAAGTTGCCAATGGTGACGGCAAAAGAAAATGTAATGACTGGAAATAAAGGCATTTGTACAATAAATAATGAATAATTTTGGGAAAAATGTACAAATACATAAACGGGTGCCCCAGTGTGAAATGAGTGCCCCAGGGATGGCAGAAATTTCTTGGAAAACTGATGAAGGGTGGGGGTCCCATTGGTGAGTTTCTGTTTGAGGTAGGTGAAACAAAGATAGGTTCGCAGATGGGCAAACTGATGATGGATGAAATGGGGGGTTCGTGATCCTGCGGGGGTGTAGGTAAAACAGAATAGAACCATAAAATGGTGTTCTGGGAGTCCAGGTGGGAAAGCTAGCAAAATGAGGAGAAGGAGTATGTGGTTGATATGTAACATGATGAAAGACTATCGGGACTCCCATCCCTAAAGGGTAATGAAAAACAGCATGAGTGTCAAAAAGTGCCAAAAGGTGCTATGAATGGGACAACTCATGTGGGTGAGAATGCTACCGGGTTACAATACTGAAGATACGAAGGGAGGTGTGAGTACTGCAGAGCCAGGAATGGGTATCCTAAAGGCCAATATCAGAGGGTGTGACTGAAAATGCAAATGCAATACAGCGGGAGAGACTACATGCCAGTGCTGAATATATACCTGAAGGAATGATGTTGAGAGATGATGATCACATACCTGCACATAGAACAACCAACTACCCAAAGTGAACTATATCTGAAGAGAATCAAAGATATGAGCATGTATTTGACAAATGTGATTATGCGCGTGCGTACCGGATCATGATATGGAAAAAAGGCGCCACGGGGGCCTGGGACGAAAAGTGACCCAAGGACAGTCGTGACGTAGGCGGCGGGATGTTGATCCTGTGGCTGAAGACGGTTTGACAAATGGACACCGTGGGCTCCCAGAATGTTGAGTGGAAGTTTGGCAAAAGGCCTATATATAGTTGTAGGGCCCACATTGCCACCTCATTTGTACCTGCTGCTACAATGAGTTTCTGAGCAGATTGAGAGGAGATTGGGTGATTCAGGGAGCACGAGGTATCCGATCGACGGTGTACGAGTTGCAGGTTAGTGGTATGATCGTCCTGCATAGAAATAGGTTTCCAATTTTTGGGCAGGGTAGGTACGGGGGGCCGTACAGGGGTTTAGAGGGGTTTTTTGGTAGGGTGTGGACCCGCATGCACGGGCGATTCAGTGGGAGGTGCGCATACGTGCGCGCCTGTCCACTGAATACACATGCATTAGTGCGTGTGAAAGAGAATTTAAGGCACGCCCTAGGGGCGCGCCTGTGAGGTGTACAGGCGTGCATTAGTGCGCGCCTGTGGGGTGAACAGGCGCGCTCCAGAGCGCGCCTATGGGTTGAACAGGAGCGCTCACGAGCCCGCCTGGGAGAAAAACAGGCGCGCATATGTGCGCGCCTGTATAGTGAATAGGCGCGCATGTGTGCGCGGCTGTGGGTGGTAAAACTGCGCCTACGAGGCAAGGTTGAAGGGTAAAAAACGAGTCTTTTTGATGCATTGGATGGTTGCATAAGCTGATATATGACTCTGTGTTGTGTGCAGGTGGCCAGCCGTGACTATGGATGTTCGATGGCGTGAGCGAGACTGGTCACAGTTGCGCGATGTTGTGGCCAATGCAGGACCTGCAGTGCGAGCGGCTTTAGCAACCAGTGGGTTGCTAAAGTTTTTTGAGTGCCCATTTATACGGGCACAAGAGTACTTACTCCAGTTTCTGCTCCAGATGTGGAGCCCAGATCTGCACTGCTTCCTCGTGCGAGAAGAGCAGATCCCCTTCACTGTGGTGGAGGATATATATTTCTTGACTGGGCTCCCCTTCCGACGGACATCGTTGCCAATAGAGCCGGTGCTGCCGAGGGGTACACCGTTGTCAGAGGTTGCCGAGCGATATTGCTCAGGTAAGCACTACATGTCTGGGACTGTAGTGAGTATTAGCGGTATAGACGCCCTGTTGCATCGTTGCATAGCGGCGATGATTGTTCGGGTGTATGGGTCATGGGAGACCCACCGGATCAGTGGTGGCGAGCTGCTATTGATGGAGAGGGTGGTGGTGGGTCGTGAGCGCTTTGCATGGGGGCTTACGCTGCACGCGCGGATGATCGCGCAGCTGGATCGATGTCGATCCACAGGTACCGGGGAGTTCGCGTTCGGCTCGATCCTGGTAGCCTATTTCTTGGAGAGGGTGTCGATGCTGCACCCGAGGGTGCTTTTAGAGGCACCCGGGGTACGAGAGTCATGGTTGAGGCAGTGGTCCACGATTTTGGTTCACCATGGTGGTGGCGAAGGAAGGCATTATTTTACGGTGCATGCGGCGCAGATATGGCGGCAGATGCCGCAAGTCATACTTCAGTTTCCTTATGCTGGGGTGGACTTCCAGGGGGACCCGGACATGGTATTGCCTCCTGGGGAGGTATTCGACCACCGAGGTATGTTGTGTATTTGTATGTTTGGATTTATGTTATCTTTTGATATATCAGTTCATATGTATGATGTATAGACACTGATACAATCTGCTGGTTGTTTCTTTGTGCATGTGCAGATTTGGCACTTCGTGGGCGCGAGGTGGAGTTGTATAGAGCACCAGTTCAGCGAGAGCGGGAGAGATCATCGCGTGGAGGGAGGCATCAGTGGGATGAGGCTGTTGGGTGACCAACAGAGCCCAGGAGACTGGTGCAGAGGCGCCGTTTTGATGACCCTGGTGCGGGGCCATCGCACGCTCCTCCGACGGCGGCTGGAGGTGATTTTGATGACATACGCCGTCGTTTAGAGACGGTGTTACAGGACTTTCCTGAGGGCATGTGGATCCGCATACGGGACGAGGGGTTCCTGGAGCAGTGCATAGGGATACTGCCACCATGGCGGTCGATCGTGCGACGAGAAGTTGTGCTCTCCGCTATGACTAGTGGACGCCTGCCGACGGGGCAGGAGGGTCCTGCAGGTGTTCCACCACCACTGCTTGGGGCAGGTGGTGGTGGGCCACCACCTCCTCCTGAGGGAGGTGCAGGTGGGGGTGCGATAGAGGCACCCTGATGTGTGATATGTATATCATTTTGTTAGGCTGGTGAGCCGATTTTTGTACCGGGATGTGGCACGGGCCTGCGGGCCGATGTATTTTTTGTATGTAAACATTCAGGTGGCCGGATAGGCCCATATATATATATGAGTATACATATTTTGAGATTCAAATGTTTTTTTACATGTGTTTTGTGTTGATGATGATGATGCCTATTGTATCTATATGTTGTGATAGGATGTATGAGATGTTTATGTATGTGTAGCTTGATGTGATATATGCCAATCTAACACGATGTTAGCTATTTCATCTATTGTTTGATTCAAATGTCTTGGAATATGTGTAAATGTAATGGAATCAAAATTTCGAGATAATAATCTAACCTGCAGGTATTTTCGAAAGAGGCACGGGTCGCATACAGGGTATACATTGTTGAGATGGAGAATGACTAGTTGGGAGTCAAGGAAAACACTAAGGTAACGAATATGATGATGTTGGGCGTCGGTCAGGAGGCCTATGACAGCAGTGTATTCGGCTTGGTTGTTGGTTGCTGGTCCCAAACATATGCCGCTTGAATGTAGCATTTCATGTGATGGGGTATATAAAGCCCAAGCTACCGAAGCGAGATTTTGTGTCCAACGGCTAGCACCGTCGGCATACCCAATGTGGTAGGCTGGTGGAGGAATCATCTGTCAATAGCACAAAGGATAGTTTAGACGAGAGAGGTGAGAGAAAAAAGATTAAAAATTCTAAAAAAGAAATAACCTAAAGTAGTATGACTACACTTAAGCATAAAATTTCTTGAGGTACAACCCATTGATGTGTTCCTTGAGTGAGAGGCTGTCGAGGGAGGCCAGGATGTATGCGCCTTTAGTGAGGCAATGTTGGATGATGTAAGGGCCATGCCAAAGTGATTCGAATTTGCCATGGCCAAAGGTATCATGGGCGATATCATAGGCCAAGACGAGGTCACCTTCGCGGAATGATCGAAGGTTGACATGGCGATCAAAGGTAGCCTTGGATCGTTTTTTAGCTGCCTTGTTGTTCTGTAATGAAGATTGACGATCTTCATCCAGAGACTCCAAGTTCAACAAGCGCTGCTCCATTGGAGTAGTGTCAGGTAAAAGATCAATCGCGGTGTGAAGGGTGGGAATTTCGCACTCGATGGGAAGAGTTGCCTCGATCCCATGGACTAAATGAAATGGCGTGAAACCTGTAGCGGTCTTTACTACCGTTTGATAAGCCCATAGCGCGGAAAATAACATATGATGCCAATTGGTTTTATGTTTATCAACCGTGCGCTGTAACATGGTCTTGAGGACTTTGTTCACTACCTCGACCTATCCATTTGACTAAGGGTAATATGGTGAGGCAAACTCGTGAGAGAAGCCTAACCGAGAAGAGATTTCGACGAAGATCTCATTCTCAAAGTGTTTCCCATGGTCAGAAACGAGTTGGAGTGGTACGCCAAAACGGGAGATGACGTGGTTAAAGAAGAAGCGCGCTACAGTGCCAGCGGTGTTGTTGAAAGTGGGCATAGCTTCGGCCCATTTAGTGAAGTAATCAACAGTGACAACAATGTATTTGTGACCATTGCTGGAGGGGGGATAACAATTCATAAAGTTGATGCCCCATTTACAAAAGGGGTCAGCGGTAATGACAGGGTGAAGAAGAGCGGGGGGAGATCGGGCTTTGTTGGCGTAGAGCTGACATTGTGCACAGTGTTTCACGGTATGAACGCAATCGTGAAATAAGGTAGGCCAAAAATACCCATCTCGGATAATATTCTGAGCTGTGGAGATACCCGAAAGATGGCCCTCACATGCACCGTTGTGGCAGTCATTTAAGACTCTGTCGGCCTCGTCAATAGTCAAGCAGCGATGAAGAATGGTGTCGACGCCCCGCCGATATAGGATGTCGCCGATGAGGAGATAGCGGGGGGCCTGATGGCGAATATGTTGACGATCATCTCGTGATAGATGGTTACCGAACTTTTGAGTTCATAGGTAGACGAGGAGGTCGCCATACCAAGGATCATCTAAGGCGATGTAAAAGAGATGTTCGTCAGGAAAGTCGGTGTTGACGGGGGGACTAGGTGTGTCAGAGGGAAGGGCTGTGACAAGTTCGGCGAGAATGAGGGCCTTCTTACTCTTTGGTGTTGAGAACTCGAGGTCGTACTCCTGAAGGATAACGATCCATCCAACGAATTTTTCGTTAACTTGGCGACGACTGAGCAAGTATTGCATAGGGTTGGAATCTGCGATGACCTTGGTGGTGCGAAGCAGAATGTAATGGCACAGTTTCTGGACTGCAAGGACAACTGCAAGAGCGAGTTTCTCTTCATGTTTGTACTTCAAGGGTGGCCCTGATAGGTTCTTACTAACATAGTAAATGACATGTTCATGATTGTCATCTCCGAGCTGGACGAGGACGCCGGCTACTGATACAGCTGACGCTGATACGTAGAGGATGTAGTCGCGATTGTAGTCAGGTGCACTGATTAAAGGTGCATTTGAAAGCGTTGCTTTAAGATCGTCAAACGATTGTTGGGCATAGTCATCCCAGTGAAAAGGGATGTCGTGACGTAGTAAGCGAAGGAAACCGTGTGCGCGTATGGCGTAATCTGGGACAAAGCGTCTAAGGAAGTTAGATTTTTCCTGTAGACTCTGCAGTTGTCGCAAATTCCGAGGAGGTGGATTTTCGGTGATAGCTTTGACTTTAAGGGGGTCCACGGTAATACCACTTTGAGATACGATAAAACCGAGGAGGCGCCCTGCGGTGACACAGAACACACACTTGAGAGGGTTCAAGAGAATGTTGTACTGACGACACCATTGAAAAATGATGCGTAAATCATCAAGGTGCTGGGTGCGTTTCTTAGATCGAGTGGTGAGGTCGTCCAAGTAAGCGAGGATGATAGCAGCCAGATCGTGAAAGATATATGTCATGGCCCGCTGGAAAGTTGCACCGGCGTTTTTGAGGCTGAAGGGCATGACACGATATGCAAACGTACCCCATGGGGTAATGAATCGATTTTATACTGATCGGCGGGGTGAATTTGAATTTGGTTATAGCCAGAGAATCCATCCATAAAGGAAAGAGTCTCATGGTCGGCACAGTCATCGATAATTTGATCGATAAAGGGCGTTAGGAAATTGTCTTTTGGACATGCGTTATTGAGATCGCGAAATTCGGTGCAAACGCGAATGGTGCCTTGTTTCTTGTCGACAGGTACAGGGTTGGAAACCCATGAAGTGTAAGCGATGGGATAAATAAATCCGACCGTACGTAATTTGTCAATTTCGGCTTTGATAGCCGCGGCCTTAGATGGGTGTAGCGGTCACTGTTTCTGGCGAACAGGTGTGATGTCCAGCCAGGTGTCGATGCGATGTTCGACAATAGATGGGTCTAGGCTAGGCATCTCTGTGTATGACCAGGCAAAGATATCCCGATATTCCTGGAAGAGGGATTTATATGCGGCGATTTCCTGAGGAGTACAAGCAGCTCCAATGATGATTTCTTCGACAATGCCCGGTTTAATGGAGATGTCGATTTTGATGGTGGGGGAAATATTAGCCAGATTACCTTCTTCAAAGGTGTCAGGGGCAGGAATGGGATTGTTAAACCAATCGATAGGCCCAGGTGGGATAAAATCTTTGGTCTCGACCGCGTAAACAAGGTTTTGGTTAGGAGGCATGAGGGCTTCCTGTGGAAGGAAGAGTGCACGATGATGTAGTGCATCCCAGGGAGAGTCTGGGCATTGTAGCTCTTCCAGTATTTCCTCATCGTTTTGGAAACGACGGGAATATAAGGGGTCGTAAGGAGTGATCTCGGCTCTAGGGTGATTGCCCCCTGCTTGGGGAGCAATGGGAGTGGTACGAGCAGATGATGAGGGTTCACTCGTCATGAACCATATGTTGAAGTACTGAGGGGTACCCATGGTGGTTGGATGGAGAATCTCCGCAGGGGAATGAGCAGAAGAGTTGGGAGGGTTACAGGGTAAATCCTCAGATACACCATCTAAGAACCAAGGAGGCGTTGGGAGTGTCTCGAGTTCAGGGGAAATGACATGAAGATCTGCCAGTGGCGAAGTAAGGTCAATTACTACTTCTACAGGTCGGTGCAGCAGGGCCAAGTGGCGTTGCCTATATTCTATGATCATAGGACATTGGTATGTAAAATGAGCCAATGAATCGCAAAGAGAGCAAGGGCATCTCATGTGTTCATTGACAGAAGTGGTGACATAGCGAATGTCTGTGATATTTGTTGTGGAGGACGTGGCAGGGCGTGGGTTGTTCTGAATGTCCTGACATATGATAGCTAATGCCTGCCGAAAACATGGCAGTGTTGGACAATGATGGGTGTAGTGGCCGTACTCGGAACAGATAGCACACGCGAATTTGGTCCTCAACCCTTTACTACTGGAAGGTTGGGTGGTAGTAGTAGGACTAGCGGTAATGATGGGTGTTGTGGGAATTTGATTGAGGGGAATCAAATTCCATAATTTCGGTAGTGATGGGCAGTTGTTGGTTTGGTGACCCTCTTTGTCACACAATCCGCAAGGTGGTGGGATGCGCGGAGGAAGTGGAGTTGTGGGCTCCTTCTTCTTTCTCCTGCCCCCAGCGGTAGCAGGGGGGGTAGGGAGTATGGGGGTAGTGGGGATAGTGGGAGTGAGGACAGGACTCGTCATGGGGAGTCCTTCCTGTGGGCGAGGGACCATCTGAGGTGGATGTAAATACCACACTGGGATAGCTAACACCATATTGGGTAGTGTGAGTGTTGCGGCTACCTAGAAAGCTTCTATACCGGGTGGAGGGTAAAATAAGGGAATTTGAGTGAGGGGTCGGGGAACTGTCTCCCAAATGGGATTAGGCCCTTGAGGGGGTGTAGATTCGTGGACTGTGGGGGTCGATGAGTTCGCAGGAGGTTCCTGTGGGAGTGATGTTGCGACTGTTGAGATGTCAGGAATGACTGAAGCCTCCTGAGGAGGATGAGCATCCTCCGTGTGAGTTTCTTTAGAGGAGATGATGCATACTTGATTAGGGGGAAGAAGTGGTGGTGCTCCATGGTATGTCCCTAACAAGGCTGGATCTTTGAAAATCCCAGGACCCATCTCAACGAGTGGATATGCGTCTTTGTTAGTGTGAATGAGAGGAAGAATGTTATCGAGATTGGCAGATGGGTTTGGCTCATAATGTGAGACTTGGTCTATGGTCACGATCTTCCTGTTGTGGGGGAAAATGATTGTCCTAAAGACTGATGATGCCACTTCCTTCATGGCATACATGTAGCTACGTCCGAACAAGATATTGTAATCGAGTTGAGCATCGATAACTTCAATGTCAATGAGAATAGTTTTTCCCCCGAGTTCTACGGGGACATTTTGGAAGATCCCTTCAGGAGATGATGGTCGTCCATCATAGACTCATAATGTGATGGCGGATGGTATGAGTTCCGGGGAACCAAGTTTCTGCCATACTGTTTTGGACATGTTGCATGTAGATGCTCCTTCATCGATGATACACCGATGGACGGTGATGTTCCGTATTTTTACGGGTACTTGAATAGCGACGGCGGCAGGAAGACGAGGTTCATAGCTATCAAGGTCAAAAGTGATTAGTCGAGTATCGGTAGGGTCGACTGCCCCCAAGGCGGAAAGTAGTGATTTCTGCTACGTAGGACAAGTCTGGAGGACTTCCAGAACTGACATGGCAGCCGGGGATTGTGCCAAGTCATCTACCAAGCTATAATTGTGAGCTACCCTAGCCTGTGGGTTGTGAACATTCCTGCGCAAAGGGATGCGAGGGATGCGTAATGGTAGTTCGGCGGATGGGTGAGGGAGTACCACCGGGGGTTCTGGTGGTGTAGGGTTTCTTTCCGAGGAGATGGGAGTAGACTCAGCTGGATACTGACGATTCTGCGTTTGTAGAAGGATTTCTTCCTCACTGGTGAGGAGAATTGTACGCTCTGTGGGATTGTTAGGGTTGTGGTATTGTCCCACCTGAGGTGGGGGACGTTGTGCATCTTGTTGGGTGTTTATCACACCTTGATGTGGGATAGGATTTTGTAGCACGGTGGGAGGGGGTTGCTGCACGTACTGTTGTGGTGCCTGCTGAGGGGAATTTTGTGCAGGGGTATGGGGGAGACTACCCGAATCTTTCAACCATTTGAAACCAGCGATCTGGGGGCAATGGTGAGTGTAATGTCCAAAATCACCACAAAGAGAACAAGGGTGGATGGTTTTAACATTATTTCTCCCTTGGCGTTTGTTGTTGTTATTGCCGCCTTGGGGGTTTTGGTTCCCTTGGTTCTGGTTGCCCCCAATGGGTTGATGCTATGGGGGTTGATTCCCGCCTTGACCAGGATTGTTGTTATTCCTGTTCCGTCCTTTCTTCCTGTTATTGTTTGATGGATGGGTTGGGTTGGATGTATTTAATTGTTCAAAATTCTGGTATTGTTGAGCAGCGGAAGGCTGAACAAAATTTACCCCCGCATGTGGATGTGGGGGAGCCATGGGTTGTGGGGGACCAGGAAAAGGGAAGTATGGATTTTGTGGTGGTCCTGATCCGTAAGGCACATAGGAAGGCGTGGTGCTTTCACTAGTTTTATAAGTTGATGTCGAGGGAGTTCCATTGCTTGTGGGAATAGGTGGATGTATGGGGGTTACCGGTGGTGGTCCACTATTGGGTGGAGGTATAGCAACAGGATATGGTTGTTGATAAGAGGGTGGGGGGTAATAAGGAGTTCCCCCATATACCGGCGGGTATTGAGGTGTTCCATACATCGGTGGTGGTTGGGGTTGAGGACCGTGGTGTGTTGTGGCACCGATTAGTCTGTCAGCTGCATGAGACATCCCAGGTTTTTCTTGGCCAAATGGCGTCGGTTTTGGAAGATCAGGAAGTACTATATATAAGTATCCTGACTATGCATAAATGAGGTCATACTGTTGGGCCTTACTGATGGCTTCTTCTTCAGATTGAGGGAAGGTGGAAGCAACATATTTTCCAAGGAGAGGGACAAGTGATCTAAGAAACCAGTCAAGGCACTGTTGTTTGGTGGTTTTTGCTTTACACAAACTATGTCGCCTACGCCACTCATGAATGTGGTCAGCGATGTGGGTGGCTGAGGTCTGTTTGAAATTGGACAGTAGTTCTAGACCATTGTCATGGCGGATGGGTAGTTGGAAAAAGGTCAAGAAGGCTTTGGCTAATGACTCAAAGGTTGTATGAGACCCTGATTTTTCTTCGACATACCATTTGGCTGATGGGCCAGTAAGTGTGCGCTGAAATAATCGTAGTCTAACAGAATCATCTATAATGCTATTGGAAGAACACCATAGATGAAAAGTCATGACATGGTTGGCGGGGTCGTCCCCTTCCTTTCCTTCAAATTTTGGTATGTCTGAAGGGAGTTTGGTTGGCATTGCAGGCCATGTGGCATCATACAATATAGGATCATTTGTGAGCTTGGTGAGATCTGGTATGTTGAGAGAGGCCAAGTATGGCATCTGTAGTGGTGGGGGAGGGTTAGCTCCAGCCATGTTGTGTTGTGAACCTGACCCTTGATGGGGACTAGGTGGGTTGGTGCTCCCTCCTTGAGAGGAAGTGGGTCCCCCGCTTCCGTGTAAAGGAGAGCGAGTGGACGGATGGCCTTGGGAAGTTGACCCAAGTAATGTAGAACCAAGCAAAGTCGATCCTAGGATGGTAGCACTCACAGGAGTGTGTGAAGGAGGTACTGATGAACGAGTACGACCAGATACTCCTCCTAAGATCAGAGGAAGGTTGAGCAAGCGTCGTGAACGACGGGGGTTCTGTGGTTCCCCTATGATGTCAGACTAATTGTTGAAAATGTGTGCAACAAGTGTTGAGAGAAATATAGAACCAAGAGTCTTTTGCTATGACCATTTAACACAAATATATATATCAAAGTCAAACTGTAATCAGATTTGCATCATGCATAAATGAAAAAGAAGCATATATGTGGGTAAGAGGGTTTTGTCCGCGTGGGGGAATCAAAAGAAAGCAAATAATCATGTCCTAGAAGACATAATGTCCTTCCTCTCAAATAGCACTGGACCTTCCAATAGCTCTCAACAGTGGGGTCTGAAGCCACCGGAAGAGACACTAGTGAAGGATGAAATAACTGGTTATAATGAGGGGTAGAGGGGGCAATATCCCGAAAGAGCTGGCGATACTTCCCAATAGCCACACAAAATCCAATCAAGGTGCGATTGCAGCCCACAATCGGCACCTGGGTAGATGTCCT
>ML798887.1:0-30563 GCA_009831015.1 Picea engelmannii
TATTGACTAGTTTCAGGACTGGTCACAAACCCTATATTCCACAGAGTGTATCTCCATAATTATAGCGAATCAAGAGATGAAATTTTTACCAGAGGTACCTTGATATGTCTTCTCAATACCATAGATATTTCACCATCTGAATCATTCTAGAAAAAAAGTTATAGCAAAAATGGCAAGATGACCTGAAAATAGCATACCATAGAACACATCACCAAAAGACTTCATCCTCCCTTGAAATCCAGCCTTCTTTTACTTCTTCTTCCCTCTGAAATTTGACTTGTATCAAATGAATGTATAATGATATTTATTTATACCATTTATGTCACTTCCTTTTAACATTAGGGCCAACCTGACACTTTCTTATTTTGTAATTATTTTCTTTAATTATTTTCAGGGCCTACATGTACTTCCTTTTTCAATTCACTTTGTCATCTTCAAAAATTCATTTCTCCTCAACCATGAGGATCCATATGATGTGCCACATACCACTGGAAACATCATGATGTATACTATCCATTCATGGGTGTTGTATATGCATGTGCATTTTCCTTCATGTCCAAATACCTTTATCAATCTTGTGGTCCAAAACCCATGACTAGGGTTGACATCAATAACAACAATCAATCTTCCAACAAAATTGGATCAAATAGAGAAAAATGACACTTGAGAATTGGTTCCAAGACCAAAGAAGAAGAATGTGATCAGCACAAAATGGTTTTTCAGGAATAAATTGAATGAAGATGGACAGGTTACAAGGAACAAAGCTAGATTGGTATGTAAAGGATATGCACAGATTGAAGGAATCGACTTTGAATAGACATATGCCCCAGTTGCCAGAATGGAAGCAATCTGTTTTCTTTTAGCTTATGCATGCTCAAAAAATGTTAAAGTATATCAAATGGACGTAAAATCATCTTTTCTGAATGGGGAACTTGAAGAAGAAGTCTACATTGAACAACTAGAAGGATTTCAGTTGTCAGAGAACACAAACTATGTGTGTAAATTAAAGAAGGCCTTGTATGGTATAAAACAGGCTCCTAGAGCATGGTACTCTAGACTGGATAAGTATCTGCAGCAGGCATGTTTCAGAAAAGGAAGTGCAGACAACAAGCTCTACATCAAGGTAATATTTTATTAATTAAAGTTTATGTTGATGATATTATTTTTGTTAGTGATGATGACAGGTTAAGCTAGAAATTTGCAAAAGACATGCAGAGTGAATTTGAAATGTCATTACTTGGAGAACTATCCTTCTTTCTAGGACTTCAGATATGTCAAAACAACCAAGGAATTTGTATTTCTCAAACCAAGTATATCAAAGAAATGCTAAAGAGGTTTGGAATGGAAGATTGCAAACCAGTTATCACGCCCATGCAAACCAGTTGTAAGTTGAGAAAAGATGATGATTCAAAGTCTACAGATCAGAGGCAATATAGGTCAATGATTGGGAGCCTACTATATGTGAAATCATCCAGACCAGATGTAATGCAGGCAGTTGGACAGGTGGCACGATTTCAAGCAGCACCAAACGAATCACATGTATTAATAGTAAAAAGGATCTTCATATATATCAAAGGAACAGAAGAGTTTGGATTATGGTATCCAAAAGGAAAAGATCTATCACTTATGGCCTACACAGATGCAGATTGGGCAGGTTGTATTGATGACCGACGAAACACTAGTGGAGCAACGTTCTACTTAGGTGAGTGTTTGGTATCATGGCTAAGAAAGAAACAATCATCAGTATCTCTATCTACAGCCGAGACAGAGTATATTGCAACAACAACATGTTGTACACAATTTCTTTGGATGAAAAAAACTTTGATAGATATAAAGGTTGAGTATGATGAACCCATTCCAATATATTGTGATAATACAAGTGCTATCAATATCTCAAAAAACCCAGTGATGCACTCCAAGACTAAGCACATTCCAATCAAGTATCACTTTCTACGGGAACAGGTTGCAGAAAAGAACATTAGAGTTGAGTATGTGGGAACAAAAGAACAAGTGGAAGACATATTTACAAAACCACTTCCACGGGAAGCCTTTGAATATCTTTGTCAAAGACTTGGAGTTATTTCTACTCCAAAAAACAATATTTTTTGAATGTTTATCCTATATGTCTTAGATGTACACGAGGAAGCACCATAAGAGGTTCCCAGTAGTGCCACTTGGAGGAATTGCATAAAACACATTGAAGAACATTGTGTATCAGTTTCAGATCTTTATACATTACAGGTTCAAAGTTATGATTACTTCAAGTTAGGGTTGTTGACTAATCCAAAACTAGGCATGTGAGATTAAAGAAAAGTTTGATGAAAATGTTAGTCTCTTGTTTTTAAAGTTAAGGAAGGTTTTCAGGAATGTGATCATATACACAAAGTCTATTACAGAGCTACAAATCAGATTTGGATGATGCAATTGATGAAGGATTTTGATTGAGGTACATGTTGAGTACATGATTGAGACAAGTAGTTGATGAGTTGGTGCACATACATGAGGTGTATAGTTGATGATGTTGGTACATATTGATGAGCCATAGTTTATGAATAGTTGACACATGATTGGTACATACTTGACACATGGTTGGATGCACTTGTTTATGGTATAGGTTGATTACAGGTTGGTGCATGGTTGATGCACTTGTTTATGGTACAGGTTGATTACAAGTTGGTGCATGGTTGATGCACTTGTTTATGGTACATGTTGATTACAGGTTGGTGCATGGTTGATGCACTTTTTTGTGGTACAGGTTGAGGTACAGGTTGATGCATGGTTGATGCATGGTTCAGATTTATTGGTACAGGTTTACAGTGGTACATCTCACAGTGATAGTGTGACAGTGGTTCCATCATTCTACTTCTACTTCAGGGTGGTAGGATGGGGCAATGACAGATGGTTGTAGCCACCTTCTGGTTGTAGCCGGAGAACATTGGGGGTTGTAGCCTCCTTCTGGTTGTAGCCAGAGATTTGGGGAGTTGGAGCTTCCCTCAGGTTGTAGCCTGAGAATCTAGGGGGTTGAAGCCTCCTTCCAGTTGCAGCTGGAAAACAAAGGAAGTTGGTGCTTCCAATGAATGTAATTCTTCAAGACATATAAGAAAAAGGATTTCGTCGTTTTCTCCCAATTTGGGTTTCCACATAAAACACTGGTGTATTGTGTATGTGTGTGATTGTTTATTTATTACTGCTCATTATTGGGTAATAATTCTACATTGATATAACATTTGAAGAAAAATGTTTATAATTACGTTATTACTGATTCACCCCCCCTCTCAGTAATCCAACAAGTGTATCATATCACTCATTTAGGTGAAGGAAAAACTGTAGATTTTTCACCTCACCAAATTGTAATTAAGGATTTAAAAGTTCCTTAGCATGCCTTAACAACTGGAATTATGGATAATATTACCAAGTTGTACAAGTTTGAAAATTTTGGGTCATCATCTATTCCATCAATTTTTATTGCTCATAGTGATGAATTTAGAAAACTTTGGCATGAGAAGTTTGGTCATCTAAAATATCACTCATTGTAGAAACTATGTAATCAACACATGGTGACTAGTATTCCTCTTGTTTCTTCCAAAGATGGTGTTTGTGTCGGTTGTGTTTTTGGAAAATATTATTGTGACAATTTTGACAAATGTACCTCTTGGCACGCCTCAATCCCTATGTAAATTGTTCATAGTAATTTGTGTGGATCACATTCTTCTCCTTGTTTCTATGGGTGCAAGTATTTCTTAACATTCATTGATAACACCCCAAATGCACTTGGGTTTACTTTTTAAAAA
Organism: Picea engelmannii; assembly: GCA_009831015.1. Taxonomy (NCBI): domain Eukaryota; kingdom Viridiplantae; phylum Streptophyta; class Pinopsida; order Pinales; family Pinaceae; genus Picea; species Picea engelmannii. The sequence continues at coordinate 3,792 of ML798887.1, forward strand.
TTAAGAGCAATTTTTTTGACAAATTTTTTGGCCTACAAGGTCCTTGTAGAAAAACAATCTGGTCATCAAATTCAAAGGTTAAGAACATATAATGGAGGCATATGTGAACAATAAATTTACAAGTTACTACACTACACAAGGCGTTGAAATGTAACATACTATTCTATATACACCACAACAATGTTGAAAGAAAGAACCCATCTCATTCTTGTAATCAGAATCAATGAAATTAAACCAACATGACCATAAGACTTCAATTCCATCTATCTTCTAGGGATATTGGTCCACCAACAAACTTTAGTCATAAAAATATGATTCAATGATTATCAACATTGCACCCAAAGGTATGTGTTTCCTTTGACAATGATGTGAAACCTTAGCATGATCATCTTCATCCTTGTGAGAGGCAAGAGGAAAATATTGTGTGAATGGTAGCAATTAAGACACTCTAGTGAGGTGAAAATGATCTCAGGTCACAACCTATATGGATTGACTTCCCAATGAAATATATAATTAGAAATCGAAATAGAATGAATTGATTAAGATCATATTTGTAATAGGTGATAAGATTGGCATGATGGAAAAATCCATGAAATTGATATCTTCAATCTCCCAAGAGTGTTCCAAGTAGATAAACCATGAATTTCACTTTGTTGAGCTTACACATGTGATAGGATATGAAGAAAATGTAGTGAAAAATAAGTGTTTGTAGATTATCTCTCTACTAGATAGGTTTTCCATTTAAAAAAATGAGACATATAATCCAGAAAACAAAATCAACAATCTCATGAGTAAGGGGGATCAAATAGAAATATTCTAGTCATGAACCAAACATGTTTATATTCCCAAGTTACGAATAAACTGATTTTTGGTTTAAGCAGTGCTGAAGAGTGTGGGGCCAAATAGATTGATGAGTTACAACCCATAAAAATTCACATCTTGAAACTTATTATTATGGGCGAGGTCAAAGTAAATGTTGAAAATTTGAAATTAAAATCCTTAGGAGTTGCATTGACATATTCCACAAAGGTATTTACAACTCCTAAGCATTTGAATGGTTTCAACATTGAGATAAGAAGACAATATTCAACCATGACAAAAATTAGATTACTTCAAGAATGTAACAAGAATGAGTGAATTACGATTAGAAAATCCAAAGGATGGAAGTTACTCTCCAATAAAATAATCAGGTCTGAAATTCTCATGATTGATTGGACGAAAATTAAATTTTCAATCATCCATTGGATTACTAGTTGAAATAATTTATCTTGAGAAAAATTATGAAGTAGATATTAGCATAAATATTAAAATGAAAGTGTTGTCCATAATGTAAAAACACGTTTCCAGACAATGTAAAGGAATATCTCTTTGTTGCATGTGTGTGATATGAAACTTCGATCAAGAATGTTGTAATATAAAAAGGAAAACTCATCCTCAAAAATCCAACTGAGCAGAGCATAAGATATGAGCAACCAATGTCAAAAATTAAAACTAAAAGTATTGTAAGAAAACAACTCAAAAGAGAAATAAACTAAGATCACTATTCAAAGAAAAGTCTATACAAAAAATCATGTTGGCTAAAAGTAACCAAAGAAAAATAGTCAATTTGCAAGCAATCATTTGTATGACTTCAAAACCATGATAAAATAATTGTCCAGAGAAATTACAAGGAATTGGAGTGGACTTAATTTCATATGGGCATAAATTTTAATACTTCAAAACTTCCAATTATTGTGTATGAGACAACAATATCGACACTCCTATTTAATAAAGAAAAATAATCAGGATAGGATCATGTAGATATTAAGATGGGACAATTTTGAGTGCTCATTTTCACCACAAAGGGGATTGGATATTATCTCAATTTAAAATATCTCACTTGTGATATGACATAATACTTGAAAAAGATTTGGAAAAGTGGAGAATGAATATAAGTAAGGATCTAAAAATTGTCCACACATAGAGAATTTTGAGAATGAAAAACAAAACAATTTTTCCATATCAAAATTAATTTCAAAAAGTCCATTCAAGGGGAAATTAGTGTGCAAGATTTACTATTTCCTCCCACCTCTGCTAAGAATTACATGTACTATTTAGCCAATAGTAAATAAAAGAAAAGGTGAACACAAAACTAATCAGAAAATTAGAAAGTGACATTAATACTATGCGAAGAAAAGAATCTAGCCTACTCTATACTAGTCCTATTCTATGCTACAATGGTTGAAAAATGAGCTATGTAAAGTCATAATGTCAATGTATCCATTTGTATAATCCCAAGCTTTCAAACATATGTTCAAGAGGAAAGATTAGTAATAGAGCTTGGATTAAATATAGAGTAAGAGTAGGTAAAATTAAAGCATGAAAAACTCTATCCACTATATTAAATATGTGAAAATGATAATTCATGGGACGATTAGTTGAATAAGATTCCTCCAACAATGCTTCAATTCTATCATAAAATTGACTAAGGCTAACATAGAATTGATGGAGGGAGTTCAATGGAAAGTAGCATACCGAATGACAACCGTGCATAGAACTCATGTGAAGTGTGCTGGGTGAGAGAGACGTTATTCTAGTAAACATGTTAACTCCAAAAGACAAACCAAGAGAACGAGGGTCTGACTTAACCACTGGTGTAAACCAAAGTGCCTCATTGTCTTGACAAGCCTCTTGGGGCTCATACTTCAAGCAACCATCTACTTGAGATAGACTAGTGGAATCTAAAGATATACATGGACTAGCACCCACTAGAGTATAAGACAAAACCTCAAGACAATAGTGGAAGCCACTAACATCAACAATATTAACTAAAGGGATAATTGAATAAGAAGACTCTCTACTAATACAAATTGAAGATGAAATAGAAGCAGACATTGGATGATATGCATTTTCTACAACATTTCTTTCATCCCATGAAAAAGGATGATAAGGAATAGTTGTGTTAAGTTCTAGGGAAGATGCATTATCCTCTCTATCTTCCATATGCACATTACCACCATCAAGTACTTCAAAAAGGGTCAACCCTATTGAGTTCATTTGAATAGAACAATAGGTGGCGTCCTGCAAAAGAAAATCATTAAATATATTAGGATACAAATAATAGTAAGTGGAAGAATTAAGAGAATAAAAAACTTCTCTTGAACATGAAACATTTTCAACAAGTGACTCCCTGAATGGTATTAACTCTTTCTTAAGAACATACTTGGTTGATTGTGAATCAGTGTGCTCCACACTAGGAATGGTTTCACAATCAACATGTTCTTATTCAACATGGTCTTCCCCTTCCAAGAAAAAAATTAATTGTTGTGATAAAAGTGGTATGTCTTTTATGTTAATTTCTTCTCTTGAAGTGAAGAGATCAGCATGGTTGTCTTGCTCCTACACAATATGAGAATTTGAAATATATTTCATAGCATACTCATGGTTAGAGGAGAGGAGCACAACACAACAAATTTTAGAACAAGAAGTTTTACTAAATAATCCACCAATTATAGAAAACATTCTTGATCCATCTCAGTTAGGCTAGGAGAATTTATAACAACAAAACAATTCAAATCAAAAGAAACTAAATCCATTTTATCCATTGATGACTAATTTATCATGTTAAGTGTGTCCATATTTTCTTCATTAAAAAAATGATCGACATTCATTACTTTCTCCATAGATTCCTCTTCCATTCCTCATGATGGAAAAAATGAGATATGATAATGAGAACCTGGCATAGCCATCAGTGTGACGTGAAGTGTCCCATTGTCAACAAGAAAATCCTAATCCTAGTCAGCTATAGAAAAATATGAACTCAAACTTAGTACACAAGAGGTCTCTTTTTCGTCACAAGGAAGGAAAGGGGAAATGGAGTGGTGGGAGGATACATATATTTCTTCTGAAAAATAATTTTCTATATGATCTATATCCCCCATAGTAAAGAAAGATCTAGACAAACCAAGTCCAACCAGGTCATTCACATTTCCAATATTCTAATGTAAATCCAAATCAACATGTGAAGATACATTAAAACATGAATTATATTCTTCATGCACCAGTTCATATGTTTCATTAGTAAGAGAAACTAAGAATGAAATTAAATTATTGGTAGAGGGCCTATCATCTAAATGAAATCTATAACTTAGATGAGTAAGTCTGATAAAAATATCTTCAAGAGATTCATCTTTGTTCTTTCTAAGTTCTGAAATTTCTTCACACAATTGATCATAATCATAATTTTCAAAAGCATGCAAAAAATTACACATAAATTGTTTTCATGTGTGAATAGAGCTGGTCGGCAAAGTCTTGCACCAACTCTTGACCTGGCCTGCAAAAGTGAGAGTGAACAAATTGAAAATGACATTTCCATCAGTATTAATAGGAGAACAACAAAATTTCAAGAATTTACGAGCATGTTCAGATGCAGTTGGCTCACCCTCTCCATCAAAGTTAAGTTGCGACAAGAAATGTAAAATATTTCTAGGAGGTTGGGGAGGTATAGTACTAGAAAAAAATCTCCATAAAATAATATGGGATGGATCCATTAGTAAATTAAAACAATTTTAATGCGAACAACTACATAGGCTCAACTTGTCATATGGCCCTCCTTATAGCACCATTTATGTTGATGGGTGTGAATGCCCTGTCAAGCAGGTAAGGGAGAACGCTCGATGGAAAGTCCCAATTAGACCTACTCTCATTTGGTGTAACATTTCCGACGAGTGTGTGGGCCTCACTGCCACTTAGAATTAAAAGAATAAAAGGGGTAAGACAACAAAGTGTCCCCTAGAGAGTTTTAATTAATCCTAAGGCTAATCTAACTGAAAGCAAACTAATCTAATCTAACTATTTCTAACCTATCTCGAGAGAAAAACTAAAAGAATGAGTACAGTGAGAGATAATATCATCAGAACCATAAAAAATTTGTGTATGCTAATTATAAGTGATAAAAACAATGCTACAGATACATAGACAATTAGTTGTACAATGCATTCATAACATTATTTCTGTACTCATAAGGAAACATATTATAGCATAAGCATATAGGATAGAGTGAACAAATTCTTCATACAACAAAATTCTATGCAACTCAAGTAAAAGATAAATGCACAAATAATAGTGTCATATACATTCATCAAAGCCACGAATTTCTGAAATGCCTCTTTCTCTTTATTCATTTAGTAGTAATAGTACCGAATTTCATTTACAAAGGGAAAAAGTCCCCTTCTTACATTCAACAAGCTCTCTTTTATAAAATAAGAGAGAATTTTCATCTCTCATGGCTATTCATTTCATTTCCCTTAATTTATTTTACATTTTCAAAAATGAATATGCAAGAGTTACAAATGGAAGATGAATAGACTCTCGAGTGGTTATTTTCACTTTTAGGTGGTTCATAAATGACATTCAATGAAAATATTAGTATCTCTTCATGTTGGTTTTGTCTTTGGTTCCTTGAGATATTCTGGGAATTTATGGTGTTTACCTACTGATTAATGTCTTTTGATATTATTATCCTCTGTCACATATTTCCATTGAGATATTGTTGGTCATATTTTGTTGCTTCTAGCTTGAGATATGACTATTGGAGCATAACACAGCCCGCTCTTCAACTAAATCTAGGTTCCTTCTGTGTTTTGTATTTTCGGACAATTTCTACTCAATATCTACCAGCAAATACTACCCCTTCCTATTCTTGTCTCTTATAGATTTCCGATGAGCTATCTTGGGCCTGATGTTGTTGCATGTAGCCCCGGGTATGGCTTCTTGAAGTCTGCACACTCATTTCTACCTCCAAATCCATGGTATGTTGTTTTCTGCATTTTCTGAGGCTTTTTGTTATAGTTCAAACCCAAATACCTCTTCCACTGTATTCCTTTATCCGATAACTTTCCAACAAGGTGTCATCGACTCAATTCTGACACATGCAGTCCAAGTTATGCTCGTTTGAACAATGTTGCTCAGCAATTGTCGATCATGCTTGTGGGTGAATCTGGGTCATTGATCCTTAATGTGAAAATAGAAATCCCAAATGCATAAGAGGATCCAACACTTATTGGTTTAAATGGTTTTTTGGCCCCTATACATAATTTGAAATAAGAACCTGGGCAGGCGTAGAACCAGTGGCTTGTAATATACTTTCACCTAATTTTCTCCTAAAAATTAGGAAAATAAAAAATACAATAAAATAAAAAAATTAATTACATTAACCTATGTTAATTACAGGTAATAAACGTGGGATATGAAATCCCCTTAGTCTTCAACAATGGTATTCCCCCAATTTCCCCACTTCTTCGTGGTTGGAGTTGGTGCATTCACACTCCATCTCACGCTCCACTCCACACTCTCGACGATGATACTCTTGGTGGGTTGTAAATATTATGAATAAAATATTTATGATATGTGCACACTTTCCCATATCAAATATTTAAATAATTTCAATTTAGGTGCATGTTCCTCTAGGAATAATATTAATTTAATATTTCATTAACAAAATACATGGTTGATGGGTCATTGTTAGAAGGTTAGGGTAAGTCACGGTAAATTTTCCCGTGGTAACTTTTGAGGATGATATTGATATAAATATTAATATATTAATATCTCCTCATGGGAACTCGTCTTCCAAGATAAATACTAAAATATTATTCCAAAGTGTATTAAGTGCATGGTCGTATAGGTATGCCATCAGAGGTTTGATCTTAGTAAATGGTTAATCTTTCTAGTAACTTCTGAGATGACGATAAATCACACTCCATCTAACTCCGACGATGACTAAGGCTCTGATGGTTAATCTCTCTAGTAAAAAAAATTGTTAAATAATATCACCATGATGTGCATGTTTGGCAACATATATGTTGAAATATTGCAATTTTGAAGCGTGCACATTTCTCTATGAAAATATATTAAATCAACCTTCCAAAACATTTAAAATCATGGCTGTCAGGATATTGTGGTAAGAGAGGCAATAAACTTTAGTAAATTCTTCGACGACGACATGGGGTTCCCCTTCTATCTCACAATTTCGATGAATTTCATCTCACGATGAGTTATTTCGATGACATAGTAAGCTTAAGCCCGATGGGTATAATGAATAATATCAAAATAATACATTTCCCCCATGTCTGCACACTCTTCAATATATATATATATATATATATATATATATATATATATATATATATATATATAATTGTCCACAATGTGTTACACGGTCATCATCGTTGAGAGGCAGGGAGGTAAGTCTGGATAATTTCTACGATGACTAAGTCTCACGATGACGACACTCTTGTGAGCTCTCCCATAAGAACAATAATATAATAAAATAATATAACACCTTGTATCTTAGTCTTGGGCATATCCAAAAAATTCATAAAGTTTCAAATTTGTTTGGGGAGGGGAGGTAGGGGTTCCATGAAAATAGGGAGGATTCCAAAAAAATAAGGGGGGTTTTCTTAATTGTTAATTGTTTATGGGAATTATTATAAAACATATGTGAGGACCAATGGGGTGAATTTGGGATGTTACATTTGATTTTGGTGGGTGAGGGAAAAATAAAAAAGGTTAAATTAAAACTAAATCAAAAGAGGAAAAAATAGAATGGGTATATACAACTTAGGGTTTAGGAGGGTAAAAGTGAAAAGTGAAATTATAATTAGAATTAGGATAAAAAAAGAAAATGAATATATATAAAAAAGAAAAAAAGAAAAGTTAAATTTAAATGAATATATACAAAAAAGGATATAGATATTGCACCCTAGGTAGTAGGTCTTGGTTAAAACACAATAGGTAACAAATGGTTTGTTTATTTAACATAAATGGTTTTTCCATGTAGAAATGTACTTACCCCATGTAAAATAAATATATAATGTGAATTAGTTTTCCCCTAAGTAAAAATAAATAAATAAAGTAATTCTATGGGAAAACCATGGGGAAAAACCATGTGGTTTTGAAAAACCATGGAGAAAATGAACACAAATAATTACAAAATAAATAAAATTAAAATTAAAATAATTTAAAAATAAAATTAAAATATATACAAAAAATATGTACAAAAATAAAAAATAAAATAAAATTACAATTTAGGAAATTAGGTCAAATTATAAAAGTCCAGGTTCCATGCCCCTCATGGTTCCATCGGTTAAGGTTTTGCGCCTAGGGGACGGAAACAAGAATAAGGCATATAAGGTAGGATTTAAGAAATTGAGCATTAAGGAGAGGATCTAGGTCATATAACGATAAAGAACAATGTGATTCAACTGCGACAAAGGGAAAACGACGAAGGGGAAGAATACGACACTTCATGTGACAAATCAACGTCACAAGTAGTGATGAATGGAAAAAGGAGATCGACGCCAACCAAGCACACAACACCGGTAAATATAATCAAGATACACATCTCAAAGGTTAGACCCACTAAGATCGCGAGGAGTGGGAATACATCCAGGGCAACGAAAAGGTCCTTATAACAAACCACTCTGCATGATACAAATGCAACATATAATGAACAAGAATCAGGCGATGACACGATAAGGACTTACAAACAAGAAGATGAATGGGATTTTGGCGTGAACTTTGACGAGAGGGAAGACCCAAAAAAATGAATCTGGTAGAGCACAATTCTAAGAGGCTCGGGGATATGCCTACAGGAAAGGTGGATCCGACAACCTTGGGGGCTTCAGACCTCAAAGCATCTGGAAACCAAGGTAATTCACTTCCTGATAAGGGGAAGCTCGGGTAAGAATCAAGGTTAAGGCTCTAGATAAGGATCAAGGGATTCCCCCACTTGCATCTCAAGGGTGGAGTGGTCATGTGAATGAAGTGGCCCTATGAACCTGCTCCCACAAAAAAAAAATGAGATCAGTCATGCAATCAAAAGTAGGGATAATTTTAAGGATGGAAATTTATATTAAAATGTAGAAACATGGGCTAATCGTACTAGTCCTTAATATGCAAAATGAAAAATGTTTGGTGATAGTTTTGTAAAAATATTAAAATTTATAAGGACTTAATATAGATTCTATCAAATATTTGTGATTTTATAGGTAAAATAATTTTATTCTACGAAATTTGGGTTAATCATTTTTAGAAAAAATGGAAATTAGCGAATCTTTTCTAGGGAAAAACCATGGAAAATTAGCCCATTTGTGAAATTTAGCCCCTAAAATCATCTATGACAAAAGGATACTCTCCAATACACTATAAACATTATATCTCTACATACAAATGAGTGTTGGGTTATTCAATAATAATCATGGGTGTCTATAGATAAGACTCTTGATATTGTGTGTGCCAAGTATCAACTATAAAGAAGGATTAATTATTCTATGATTCATACTTAGAATTTGAAAGTAGGATCTGCGTGTGAACGCATAAAGATGAAGACATGAAGTGTCACATGAAATCAAAGGGATGATGAATTTGAATTAACCATTCAGCAAAAACCCCGATAGAAGACTCAGTAAAGACATGCAATAGCACATCAAACCCTACAACCACATAGAATCCTCAAAAGCTTTGGAATCTGCAAAATATCTGAAAATAACATGTCAATCCCATCATACAAATGTCAAAAAAACATCACAGTTCAATAAGCATCATGAATACATATGAAATAATAAGATCGAAAGGAATAATCAACACCCATCAAAGACAATCGTCAATCATGATTAAACCCCCAACTCCTTCAAGGTAGGAAAATAAATAGCATCAGGCTCAAGCAGTAGAAGATTAGGAAATATGATTGAAATTTTAGTAAGGGTCCCTTTCCTTTCCCTTGTAAAAGAAAAATTAAAGGGGGGTTGTGGTGGCCTCAACAATAGCTACATTGAGGCAAGAAATGGAATCAAACAATCAAGAAAGGGAATCAAATGGTAAAAAGGAAGTTTGAAATGAAGAATGCAATTGAAACATCTGAAGTGGCACTAAAGGATTGTTGGATGAATAAAATTAACTGGCCAATAAGGAAATCAAAATTGTCAAAAGAAAATAGAATTAATAAAGAAATCAAAATGCCAAGTGGTAGGAAAGATAGTTGAATGAAACCAAAAAGTCAGGAAAGGAATAGGATAACCAAGTGGAGGGAATCAAAATGATTAACTTTCCTGTCCTTTTCTTGTATAAAAAAGATCAACTCAATTGAGAACATACTTTTTCTTATGCATCTTTGTAGAATATTCTACGAACCATTAATGAAGAGAACCCATTACTTGTTTCTTTTTGGATACTCATTCTAGTGTATGTGTGGGGTGGGGAAATTTCCTAATTGGATCATTATATAATTTTTCATCTATCTTGGTACTTTTTGGGTGGAAAAATCAGAGGAATTAGCTTTCAAGGTCCATTTTAGTGTAGGTCCCAATTTGAAGATTTACGATCCAAAGGTATTTTTAGACATCAAACAACATTTTGGGGGGTCAAAACTTTTTCATCGTAGCTCCTATCCCCTTGAAACTATTATACACATTTATAACTTTCCAACAATGTGAAAATCACCTCAATTGGCGCTTGTATGTGAAAGTTGTTCCTATCATAAGTTTACCTACCTTGTTAGCCACTAGGGTACGAGTAGATGCCACATCAGCCCCCATTACTCAAACATATGGGGCTATCCACATGTTGAATTTCAAGAAGATTATATAAGTTCCAAAAATGTATCACTAATTGAGGGTCGAGGATGCAAAAACCTTAACACTAGAAGACTATCATGATATGTGAAATACTAGGCCATTGAGAAGAGAGGGATTTCATTCTTTAGAATTTTACCTTTTCTATAGTTGATCATAGCATCTAGGAGTGGATTTGAGAGCATAAAAGAGGATGAATACTATTTTGTAGCAACCATTCATGCTATAGTGTCAAAGGAAACTCCATAGTGAGTGTCTCTTTCTTTGTATTATCATTTCGCAACTAAAGAAAAGAGAGAAAATCATATGCCTCACCTTATAGTTTGGTTTTCTCTAGTATTGGGTTTCCCAAGACATCTCTAGTATTGGGTTTCCCAAGACACGTCTTTTGTTCATCTATGTGGATGGTGTGTTATATTTCTTGTTCTTTCATTTTCGTATTCAATTATTTTCCATAGTTTGAACAATAAGCTAGTGATAATAAATATGAAATCTAAGGAAATAAACGTGCATTAATAAAATATTTCAGTATAATACAAGATTTGTTGGGAAGAACTATTTGATTGGAATATCCACGACATTTTATAGATCATATTGGTATTAAGGTAGTTTTCTTTGGGGTATTTATGGAGAGATTGTTATGAGGAAAATATCTCTATGGCTAGGGGAAAACCACAACAGACGAAAATGACTGCATAAATCTACTCTATTCTCATGTATGATATATAAACAAATATGCTATCAAGACAAGATAATAGGCCTACCTCATTCAGACGTTCGATGAAGTCCACCATTGAGCACTTGACCCAAATCAATACACTTGCAACTAGTCCTCAACAACCAAGAAACACAAGCATATGGTGATAATAAATAATTTTAGCACATTCAATAGCATATTCCATCAACATTCATAACAAATACGCCCATGGAATAATAATTCAAATATTTGAAAGATATAAATTGGATGAGAAAAGAGTATTTCTATTAAGATATAATCAACATAAGTGAATAAGTTACAAACTTCCGTGTCAACATGGTTCGGAACCGAGAAACTAAGTTCCTTCCAGCTGGGCCTCCACCACTTCAATCCTCCACCAAAGACAAGCTCATATACAAGAGACAATGAAGTTCTCAATCAGTAAGGGAGGAGCTTGGGGGTTGAACACTGTGTTCATACTTAAAGGATAAAGGGATGCAGACTCAATGTGAAGTGAATAATTCCTCCATAGTAACGTTTCTCTCAAATTTGAATTATTTCTCCTCCTTTCCATAGCTCAGATTTGGCCCATTTATAGCCTTCACGTGGAACTGAAGGGATGAGTTAGAATGTTTTCAGTATATGGAAGGCCAAGGATCATTGATCTCATGACGTGACATGGAAACACAACACCATTTTTCAATTTTGGGCACATTCCCTGATGTACGCAGGTTGTAGTGGTGCAATGTGTGTATACACATGTTGTATAGTAGGCAAGGTGTGTATATGTGGAAAAAAATTATTTTTAGCTCTGGGATTTGCAAAAAGGGATTACAAGTATGCATAAGGAAATGGAAAAAGGAATTCTATGCAATATTTCATGGGGTGAGGCAAATCTTGCTATAACAAAGATGTAGGATCCATGAATTGTGTTAAAAACGAAGTCATCAAACCCTATCCATGGAAAATGAGTTTGTTCATAACAATCCTCAGGATGCAATAGAAGAGAAAATTTTGAGGCTAGAAGAGAAAGTTGTTGATATCTCTCACATCATGGCCCTCCTCATGGAAGCTCTAGAAAACAATTTTGGACCTTTCAAGGAGGTTAGTGGCTCTAACTCAAAAGATATATTTGATAAGAAACCGAGAGATAGTGAATACCCAAAAATGGAGTCAAGAAAAGAGACTGAGAAAGAGAAGCCGAGTTCCAGTGCCATCACTCCTTTACAACCTGTATTTAAAATAGTAGCCAAAGTGGAAATAAAACCCTACCAAGGTGAGATCAATGTTGTTAAGTTGAATCATTGGTTGACACTATTAGAAGTGTATTTCAGTTTCCATAATATATATTAAGATTAGAAAGTTTCATTTTCTTGATTGAAAATAAAGTGTCGTGCCTAACATGGTGGGAAATCCACATGGAGACACTTAGGCTAGAGGGCGATCCACCAGTAACTAAGTGGGAGCATTTTAAAACCCTCATCAAGTCCCAATTCTTCCCTATTGGATATGTAGAGGACCAATGGATATGTTGGCATCACTTTAGGCAAAGGAAAGGGTAGAGTGTGCAAGAGTAAACCACTGAATTCATATATATGGCGATCATGTTGGGTATCTCTCCGAAGAACCCAAATGTACTCCTCAATTATTTGGGGTCTACACTATCATTTACAAAATCAAGTGATGCTCTTCAAACCTATGACCATTGATGTGCACTATGTGAAACACCACCAAGATGCCTCCAAGGAGGGGAAAAAGAAGTGGAAAGGAAAATACATGAAGATGAAAACCACTACACATCAGTGAAAGGATCCAAACAACCACTACAACAATTGCAATATTGATGGTCACATTGAAGATAGGTGTTGGAATCTACTTTCAAAGTTGAATCTAAATAATTGTAAGAAGGATGCTAAGAAAAATAACTTGATATGAAAGGATTCAAGCAATGAGGTAGAGAGCATCTCAAATGTGTATGATAATATTGTTTTCACTTAAGTGCGGAAGGAGGTGAATCTTAGTATCCTTCATGACAAGGAAGAGAAGGAATGAAAAAAATCTTCCAGATTAAGATCTAGGTAAAACAAACCAAGGTAGATTCTCTATTCCATTCCTATTCATAGACCAAACTCATAAAATATTATTTGGTTAGCAAGATTGGGTTGGAATTTCATGATCATTCAAACCCATATCCATTAGGATGGGTGGATAAGGATGTAGAGATCAAAGTCACTAAACAATGTAAGATCGAGTTTTCTATAAGTGTATATTTTATTGATGAAGTGGATTTAGTTGTAGTACTGTTGAGCCTCAAAACCCCTTCTTTCTTTTTCAATTTTTTGCACTTGTATTTTTTCTAAGTATGTTTCCCTCCCATAATCTTCATTGTCATATCTTACCTCCATGACTTATGATTTCTTCCATACTTATCTCATTTTGTTATATTCGTGGGTTGGCGGATTCACGGACTCATGGTCTGTCACTTTTATTATTTGAACCTCTTCCCAACAATTAGTTTATTTTTTATTTCATGGACTCACAGACTCACAATTTATTTTCTTTGTGTTGTAACCTACGTCTGCACCCCTGGCCTTTCCCTCCTTTACCCTATACATCCATCAAAGGTCTGATTTTTGTTTTGTGTTTTCCAAGTTTATTCTCCAATATTTAATGAATGAGTGTCAATGGCCCCTACCATTTTTTTCTTGCTTTGCATGATTGTATTGCATTCTTGAAAGGTGATTACATGTTCTAGTTTGAGTTTGTAACATATTCCATCATTTTTACCAATGATTGAGCATGCAGCAGGCCGACCAAGTCCTTTATATGCACAGGAAACATCCAAAGGAAAGACACGGAAATCCAGAGCAGTGGATTTCAGGCTTAGGTTATAAGCAATAGACACACTAAATGTTTTCTGGTCGAGATCCGACAGTCAATTAAGATCAATGTCTCTTGAGCATTCAAAGTTTCAAATCATGAGGGGATTAAATCACAAAGAAATATGTAGTTTTACTTCGCAAGTTTGACGTTCGGGAATCCAAGCTTGTTAGTTTTTCAAACCTAAAAACCCCCGGAGCCCAAAATTTCCAAAGTAGTTTCCATGTCACTCTGGAAGATTGTCACTCTGGGAGATTTTCATCCAGAATAAACACAGTTCCCCGAAGGGTTGGAGCCCCGAAGTCCCAATATATTAATCCACTCTATGAGATGGTCATTCGAGGAGATTTTAATCCATAACAAACATAGACCCCTAGAGCCTTGAAGTCCCAAGATATTAATCCACTCCGAGAGATTTTGATCCAGAGAAAACATAGTTCCCCGGAGCCCCGAATTACCGAAGTTCCAGAGCCCCTTTCTCATAAACTCTTGTTCAGATGACATCATATGCCACCTGTCAATTGATTTTAGATGACACATGGCACTCATTTTTGGTAGTTTGGCTACATCATCTGCGTTATTTTAGGTGACATGTGTCACGCTCATTTTTATGAAACGTCATCAATTGTGAAAACATGTCGCCACGTCACTCCATGAGATTTTTACTCCGCGATATTTTCATCTAGAACAAATGTAGTTCCCCGAAGTGCTGGAGTTATGAAGTGCTGAATTTTCGAAGTGGATCCTCACTGCCACGTCACTCCGGGAGATTATGATATAGAGAAAACATGGTTCCACAGATTGATAAAATTTTGAAGTTCCGGAGTGCCGAAGGGCCAGAGCACCTAAAGTCCCGAAATATTAAAATGATTAAAGTCTTAATCTCTGGTGGATTTTCTTAGCGATAAGCATTAGTTAATGAATTTGTGAGTTTGGTCATTCCAGAGATAGTTATACTCTTCATTCAAAATATCTCTAACGCCGAATTACCGAAGTGGCTTATCCTCATTGATCTCCTTCATTAAAGTATTCTTTAAACAGAGCAAGAGAAGAAGAAAGGGTCGGTTACGGTCAAGGCATAAAATCTTGATGACAATCAACAGGTGCATAAACTGAAGTTGCAGGTCCAGTCCTTGCAACGCCATAATCAAGAATTAGATAAACTGTACTCCAAGTTGCAAAAGAAATATGAAAGACTCCAGAAGAAGCACCATAAGACTTGTTTCTTTCTAAAGGAGATGATGTGAAGAAGCTGCCAACACACCAAGTTATTTCCTAGTGGCCTCCAACAACGCACATGTACACCTGTACTCACCTCACAATCTAGTTTTATTAGTCCTATTTAATTTTGTCAAAGACTCAGTGCGAATAATCATATGCATCAGTTTGGTTTATGATTAGAAACAATTTTAGTTATTTAAGTTCAAGACTCTTTTAGATTAAGGCATCATAAGTGGTCATTTGTGTGTGATATGAACCACTTGTTTTTTATTGATTCAAGCTAGAAGTATACCTTAATATACTCCAACAATGATTTTATCTAAGTTAATAAGTTTTTTTACAACTGGTAGTGTAGAGTTAAGCCTCAATCCCAGATGGACGAGAGCCTCTGCAAGTTTGATAAATATGCAGTTTTTGTATGTTTTGAGGGTTCATCTTTTGGGAAAATAATATCAATACATAATTTGGTTGAACATGTTCTATGCATGGATTAATTCTCTCTACCTGGTGAATATACTGTTGATGGCAGTGTTTTTTTCAAAATATACATGTATTTTTATCTTATCCTGAATGCAGTTTTTTATTTATGTGAATTACATTCCATTTCCTTCAGCTATTGTATAACTTGACTTTACTAATATGCAACCTGTGAAACAACAAATGATTTGGTGAATATTTGTTTTCATTGCAACCTATGGAAGTAATTGTGTTTTTGATACAAGTTTAATGTCTTGAAATGATATTTTAAGTATTGAACTTCTTGCAGCAGATTATTCATTGAATGGTTTGTTGTTTCCCTTTTTTTTACCTCTTTTATCTCACTTGTCTGTCATTTGTGTGCCACAAACAAAGGATGACCCTAATCCATATCATTTTTCCAACCCCACCATGCTCTTGTCTTGGTAAAACCAACCCTCTAATTGACCAACAAAATAAAAAAACCAACCATTCTAAACCCTGGGTGGTCTAGCTCTGCCCTTTAGTAGTCAGGTGTAGACTTTAGGACCAACATATTTTGGAATCATTGCCGAGGAACAGAGTAACAAAATATCTTTCCCTGGGAGAACAAAAACGATCATATCCTACCTTTGATTGGTGAACAAATTCAGACACATTAAGATTGTTATCTTTCACTTGGCGACTCCACTGAGTAAACTTCACAAAAGAAATATTGGCTCTCAGAAACGGAATCAAGAGATCCAAATATGATCACATCAAAGCCACTAAGGCTCATCCCAACCCTAATAAGGACAGAGTAGTCTTTGAGACAGAAAGGAAACTAAGAAAATCCACCTTAGCTCAGAGATATGCTTAATCCCTCAAGGGTAAAGATGCACCCAAAGAGTCCACATTTCTTATTATCACAAGAAACTTGAATTTGCTAGCCATGAGAATCACAATTCCAAGGACTCTCAGATTCTTTTAACTCCTGCCTCTACTTCATAATCTACTTCACCATCCACCCATGTATCTCCAATCAATCCTTAGATTTCTATTTCCCAAACAATGGTTGTTAACTGGATGGATTCCATAATTGTTTCCATATATGCACCCCTAGTTTTTCCTATAGGATTACATGCACTCCCAAACACATATTACATGAAATATTTACCAAGATATAATGGTGAAGGGGATGTCACAACGAGGGAACATATGGTAGCCTTCTACAACTTTGCAGTCAACTTCAACATTGACTATGGAGATGTGTGAATGAGGTTGTTTGTACAAATCCTGGATGGGGAAGTAAGGAAATGGTTTCAGGATCTCCCTCCAACCTCCATTACAGATATTTATGTGCTAGATGAAGCCTTCATAAAGAAATGGGGATATAGAAGAAACTATCGGTATTACATCACTAAGTTTGGGGATCTTAAGAGAAATAATGGTGAATCTATTTCAGAGTTCACTAAGAGATTCAATAAGATGTATGGTAGGATTCCATATGAGATCAAACCAACTGAAGCCTATTTCAATATCACTTATGCCAATGCATTTGATGCAGATTTCTCCCTTATGTTGAGGGAGAGAAGATCTACCACCTTGTTGTCCATGCAAGAAGCAACCATTGAGGTTGAATCCAACATCTTGGCATTAGACATGTTAAAGAATAGATCTGATAAAGAAAAGAAGAAACAGAGAGAGGATTCCCTTGCCTCTTCTAACCCAACCACATTTGATCCTAAGCTTGATGAAATGATAAAAACCTTGAAGTATTTGAAATATGAAATAGATAAGCTGAAATGGGAATTTGAACAACCAAACAAATATTTTGAAGGGGCTGGGAACATAAATCCAAACCAGTTTAGAAGGTCAAATGATGCCCCTCAGATAATGCAGAGAGAGAGGAGGAATGTCGATGATAAAAGAGTAGTAGATCCTTTCCAAAATAATCATATTGAGGATATGGATTTAGGTAGTGATGTTGTGGATGATTTTGTTGGACTTTTCAATGAAACAAATTTTTACACCAGTCACTTAACGCAACAAGATTATGAGGTAGCACAATTGTCAAATCAGTTTGATATTGAGATAGGGGAAGAGGGATTTATTCAAGGCCATCCCCAAAATAAATATCACTTGAGGCCTAGAACATGAACTCCCAAATCCAAGAACCCTGATGAGAATAGAAAAACAAAGGTTCCTCCCAAGCCAAATCCAAGCAAGGGTGCATTGGCTAAAGCTCACCAGCCTCCTCCATTCAAACCTACTACTCCTGAAGTAAAGGAATTTGATAGGCCACAAACATATTTCATCCTAGAGAATGAGTTGAGAAAGATCAAGATCATTGTGCCTTTGTCAGAATTGTTGAAAAATGAGCCTTTCAAAAAATCCATTATGAAGTTTCTACAACCACCTACTTGTGTTGTAACTTCTGATGTAATTAGTCTGCAGGATGAAAACCCATCCATTAGAATGGACCCACATATCGAGGATGGCTCTAATGCCTCTCCACCATTATATATATCTTTAAATGTCCATGAAAAGATCCTACATAACTTTCTCATGGACTCAGGTGCCTCACACAATGTCATGCTTAAGGTTGTTATGGAGGAAATAGGTCTGGAGATTAGCAAGCCCTACCAAGACCTTTACTCCTTCGACTCTAAAAAATTAAAATGTTTGGGATTAATAAAATGTATTGTGGTTTCTTTGGAAAATTTACCCATGAAGAGTGTAGTGATGGACATCGTTGTGGCTAACATCCCCCCCAAGTTTGGTATGCTTTTATTTAGGACGTGGGCCAAGAAGGTTGGGGAATCATTACAAATGGACCTCACATATGCTACCATCCTTGTTTTTGAAGGATAACACATGAGGCTATATAAAGAGGTCAGATTGGCATACATTGTTAGTGAACATCATAATCCAAGCAACCATCCAATTTATGTTGTTGAGGATGAGATCGGGTCATCTGTTTTTCATTTAAATAACGAGGAACCAAAAATTACAATTAGCAAATGAAAAAATCAGTCACTGAAAGATCAACAGAACAAAGTATGGAGGATGTATTTTGATGGATATTCATCTAAGGAAAGTTATGGGGCCGGTATAGTCCTCATTTCCTCTGCAAAGGAGGTTATAACCCTCTCTTATAAGATGTAATTCGAGACTACTAACAATATAGCTGAGTATGAAGATTTAGTGCTTGGATTGAGGGCTTCCAAAGACATGGCCATTGACAGTTTGGAAGTTTTTGGTGATCCTTAGTTAATCATAAATAAAGTAAAAAACATCTATAAAGATAAGCAACAGAGGCTTAAGCAAGACAGGAATGAGGTGTGGGACCTAGTTGAAAAATTCTTTCTATCATTTAATATCTCCTTCATTCCTAGAGAGGAAAATCAGAAGGAATATTCTTTGGCCTTAACTGCCAACACCTTCAGACCTCCCATTTGTCCAAATATCAAGTATCAGGTGGAAGTTAGACATAGGACAACCATAGTAGACAACATAAAGAACTGACAAGTCTTTAGTGATGACTTGGAGCTAAAAAGATTTATGTAGACCATTGAAGAATTCTCGAGTATCTCAATAGATAAAGAGGGTGAAGATGATGAATTTTCTTATCAACAAACATCTCATCTGCTAAGAAAAGTGGTTGGCGAAAACATTGTGGAACTTAAAACAAACCACATCCCCAAGGGTCTAGTTCAACTCGAAAGGTTATTTGATAGGTGTGATGTCTCCAGAGAAGCTGCCATAAAAATCCAAGAAGAGGAAGTGATGGAATGCAACATTGGGATTCTTGAAAAATCCAAAAATAGTCAAACTGTCCAAGGCACTACCTCTAGAACAAAAAAATAGGTATGTCAACCTGATGAAAAATTGTGTTGATATTTTTGCATGGTCGTATGAATATTTGAAGACATTTGACCTTGACATCATCCAACACAAGATCCCTCTGAATGTCGGTTTTAAGCCATTCAAACAAAAGATTGGGAAATTTAATCCAATGTTGATGTCAATAATTGAAAAAGAGCTGAAATGAATGCTTGATGCCAGTATCATTGTGCCCTTGAGTTACTCAAATTGGGTGTCCAACTTGGTACCTACGAGGAAAAAGAGGGGAAATACACTTGTGTGTGGATTTTTGAAATCTCAACAAGTGTTCCCTAAAAGAAAACTACCCCCTTCCCAATATGGACCATATTTTGAAAAGGGTAGTAGGTTGCCATAGGATTTATTTTTTGGATGGGTACTTTGGTCATAACCAGATAGTAGTATGTGAAGAAGACAAAGAAAAAACATCATTCACCACACCATGGGGGACATTTATCTATGACAAAATTCCCTTTGGGATAATGAACGCAAGGGCCACCTTTCAGAGGGATATGGATGTAGCCTTCGTGGGGGAGAAAGACAAATTTATGGTTATATATTTGGATGACATCACAATTTTCTCCAAATCAGATGATGATCATTCACAACACCGTGAGTAGATTTTCTGAAAATGCAGAAGGTATGGGATTTCTTTGAATTCCAGGAATTCCCACTTTGCTATGCCATAAGGTAAACTACTAGGTCACATCATATTAGTAGGAGGTATAAAAATAGACCCTAAGAGAGTGGAGGCCATTCAGGAAATTGAAATCCCAAGAAATAAAAAGTCTATTTAGTCTTTTATAGGCAGAATAAATTTTTTGAGGCACTTTGTGCCAAAATTTGCTGAAATCATAAGGCCTATCACCAACATGTTGAAGAAGGATGTTGTTATCAAGTGGTCACAGGAGGAAAAATCAACATTCCAAAGGGTCAAATAAGATTTGGTTGAAGCCCCTATATTGGTTAGCCCTGACTATGCCAAATGATTCTTTATCTTCACTTTCAATTCCGAGGAAACCATTGCAGTTGTGCTACTGCAAAACAATGAAGAAGGGCATGAACATCCCATATCTTTTTTCAGCAAATTCCTCCAAGATTTTGAGTTGAAACATGACATATTAGAAAAACAGACATATGCATTGGTCAAAGATTTAAAGGCCTTCAGGGTGTATGCGTTACAGTCTAGCATAACAACCTATGTTCCTAGAATCAGTGTCAAAGAGATTCTAGTCTAGCTAGACAATGAAGGTAAGAGAGGAAAGTGGATTGCCAAACTGTTGGAATATGACCTACACAGAAAGTCCACCAAGCTGATGAAGGGGCAGGGACTTTCCAAGTTATTGTCAGAATCAAAATGTAAGGTGTTGGAATTGCATCAGACATTCACCCAATATGATGCACCCATGACACAGTCTGGACAAAGAAGCATGTAGGTATTTGAAAATTACTCCTCTTCACCTTGGTACAGAGATGTTATTTACTTTTTGCAACACCCAGAATGTTCACTAGATTGGAAAAATATGAGGGTCAGGTCTCTCAAATTAAAAGATATCAAATTCTACATTTTAAATCAGAACCTGTATTGGAGGGATCCTACTAGCATCCTATTAAAATGTATTGATGAAAATGAAGCTAAAGAAGTCATAACAGATATGCATAGGGGATTTTTTGGAGGACACCAACATTAGAAATATACAACCCTCAAGATCCTAAGGGAATGGTATTATTGGCCCACCCTTTTCTATGATGTATTCACCACAGTAAGGGCATGCAATTAATGCCAAATTTTTGTAGGAAAACAAAAATTAATCTCACTGCCCCTAAAACCTATCACTACCAATGGACCCTTTCATCAATGGGGATTATATTTCATAGGAAAGATAAATAAACCCTCCAGTGGGAAGCACAAGTGTATCCTCACTGCCACTAACTACTTTACCAAATGGATCAAGGTTGTGCCCATCAGGAATGCTATTGACAAGGTGATTATGAATTTTTTGGAAACCAATATATTTTCCAAGTTAGACTGCCCTAGAAAACTTATAATAGACAATGCCCATGCATTCAAGTCCAAATCCTTGATTGACTTCTATGGTAGCCATAATATTTCCTTGACACATTCCACGCCCTATTATCCTCATTGGAATGGGATGGTCGAGTCATCAAACAAGACTCTCATCAAAATAATCAAGACATTGCTGACTGAAAACAAGAAATCCTGGGACTCTAAACTTAATTATTTCTTGTGGGTTGATAGGATCAAAACCAAGAGATCCTTTGGAAACTTACCATTTCAGCTAGTCTATGGGATAGATATTGTCATCCCTACTCAACTTGTCCTACCAGTTCTAAAATTCCTACAGGAAGAAATTGAGGAGCCAAATGACGTCTAGAGAAGAATCTTTCAGATTATAGAGGTTCAACAAAAGAGAGAAGCACTGCATCAAATAACTGAGGTGTACCAAAGCAAGATCAAATCAGATTTTCACAAGAAAACCAAGAAGGAGACTTGGTCTTGAGGTGGGATGTCAGAAGGGAATAAAATCCTAAGCAATGTAAGTTTGATAACCTCTGGTTCGGTCCTTTTAAGGTGGTTGAGTTTCTGAACAACAATACATTTGTTTTACACAATCTAGATGATACTAAGATTTTTGGAGGCCCGACAAATGGGTGCTTCCTGAAACACTATTTTTCTTGAAAGACTAAGGGAAGGTCCCTCTTGTACCATAGCTTCTTTCCTTTTTCATTTGAATTTGATTAGTTAGCTTGTGTTTGAATAAATACTTGATAGCCCAATAAAGGCACTAGGGTTAGCTTCAATTTTAAATTATAGATATGTATGGATGAGGGACAATGACATATATACATGGCCGACAGACATAAATATAAGTAAGTCAAGAGAAGTGGGAGCGAGGTTTTGAGAGGTAAGGCACCTGATATACTATTCTTAACACCTCACAGGGAAGTGTTATCCTCGGTTGGAGCCAATGTCCTAACCTAGGTCTATACCCCTTCCCTTTCCCTCCTTTACCCTATACATCCATCAAAGGTCTAATTTTTGTTTTTTGTTTGCTAAGTTTATTCTCCAAGATATAATGACTCACTGTCAATGGCCCCTATTAGTTGTTGCTTGCTTTGCATCATTGTATTACATTCTTGAAAGGTGATTACATGTTATGGTTTGAGTTTGAAGCATATGTCATCATGTTTACCATTGATTGAGCGTACAACAAGTCGAC
This sequence comes from Picea engelmannii, assembly GCA_009831015.1. Lineage (NCBI taxonomy): Eukaryota > Viridiplantae > Streptophyta > Pinopsida > Pinales > Pinaceae > Picea > Picea engelmannii. The sequence continues at coordinate 26,759 of ML798887.1, forward strand.
CAAGTCCCTTATATGCACAAGAAACATCCAAAGGAAAGACACAAAATCCAGAGTAGTGGATTTCGGTCTTAGGTTATAAGCAATAGACATACTAAATTTTTGACGGTCGATATTCGAAATTCAATCAAGATCAATGGATCTTGAGAATTAGGAGTTTCAAAATAGCGAGGGGTTTAAATCACAGATAAGTATGTAATTTTACTTCAGGAGTTCAACGTTTGGGCATCCAATATTGTTAGTTTTTCAAAACTAAAAACCCTCAGAGCCTCGAAGTGCCGAAGCCTCGAACTGCTGAAGTAGTTGCCACATCACTTTGGAAGATTGTTACTCTGGGATATTTTCATCCCGAAAAAACTCAGTTCCCATAAGTGTCGGAGCCCTGAAGTCCTGAGATATTAATCCACTCCGGGAGATGGTCACTCCGAGAGATTTAATTCAAGAACAAACACAGACCCCCATATCCTAGAAGTGTCAGAGCCCTGAAGTCCCGAGATATTAGTCCACTCTAGGAGATGATCACTCTGGGATATTTTGATCTAGAGAAAACACAATCCCTGGAGCTCCCAATTGTCGAAGTGTCAGAGCCCCTTTGTCATAAACTCTTGTTCAAATGACATCATATGTCAGCTGTGAATTGATTTCAGATGACATGTGGCACTCATTTATCGTACTTTGGTTACATCATCTGCATTATTTTAGGTGACATGTCACTCTCATTTTTATGACACATCATAAATTGTGACAACATGCCTCCACATCACTCTGTGAGATTGTCACTTTAGGATATTTTCATCCAGAAAAAATGCAGTTCCCCAAAGTGTCGGAGCTCTGAAGTGCCAAATTGCTGAAGTATATCCTCACTGCCACATCACTCTAGGAGAGTATCACTCCAGGAGATTCTAATACAGAGAAAACAAGGTTCCCCGAATAGCCAGAGCTCCAAAGTGCCACAGTGCCGAAGGGCTAGAGCACCTAAAGTCCTGAAATATTAAAATGATTAAAGTCTTAATCTCTAGTGGATTTTCTTAGCAATAAGAATTGGTTAATGACTTCACGATTTTGGTCATTCAGTAGATAGTTATACTCTTCATTCAAAATATATTGAATGTTGAATTGAAGAAGTGGCTTATCCTCATTGATCGCCTGCATTAAAGTATTCTTTAAAAAGAGAAAGAGAAGAAGAAAGGTTCGGTTACAGTCAAGAAAGAAAAGCTTGATGAAAGACAATAGGTTCATAAACTGAAGCTGCAGGTCCAATCCTTGCAACACAATAATCGAGAATTGGAGAAACTATACTCTAGGTTGTAGAAGAAATATCAAATACTGCAAAAGAAGCACCAGAAGACTTGCTGCTTTCTAAAGGAGATAATGTGAAGAAGCCATCAACACACCCAATCATCTCCTATTGTACTCCATTAGCACACATGTACACATGTACTCGAATCAGAATCCATTTCTATCGGTCCTATTTAGTTATGTCAAAGACATAGTTCAATTCAGCATATGCATCAGTTTGGTTTATGATTAGTAACAATTTTAGTTATTTAAGTTCAAGACTCTTTTAGATTAAGGAATCATAAGTGGTAATTTGTGTCTAATATGAACCACTTCTTTTTTATTAATTCAAGATTGAAGTATACCTTAATATACTCCAACAATGTTTTTAGCTAAGTTAATAAGTTGTTTTACAACTGGTAGTGTAGAGTTAAGCCTCAGTCCCAAATGGACGAGAGCCTCTGCAACTTTAATAAATATGCAGCTTTTGTATGTTTTAAGGGTTCGACTTTTGGGAAAACAATATCAATACATCAATATGGCTTAACCTTTTCTATTCATGGATTAAATCTCTCTACGTGGTGAATATACTCTTGATGACCGTGTTTTTGTCCAAATCTACATGTGTTTTTATCTTATCTTGAATGCAGTTTTTTATTTGTACGAAGTACATTTCATTTATTTCATCTATTGCATAACTTGTATTTACTAATATGCAACCTGTGAAACATAAAATGCTTTGGTGAAGATTTGTTTCCATTGCAACCTGTGGGAGTAATTGTGTTTTTGATACATGTTTAATGTCTTGAAATGATATTTTAAGTATTAAAATTCTTGTAGCATATTATTCATTGAATGGTTTGTTGTTTCCCTTTGTTTTTACCTCTTTTATCTCACTTGTCTATCATTTGTGTGCCACCATCCAAGGAGGACCCTCATCCATATCATTTTTCCAACCCCACCATGGTCTTGTCTTGGTAAAACCAACCCTCTAACTAAACAACAAAATAAAAAAATCAACCATTCTAAACTTGAGGTGGCTGATAAAGGTGGATATTGGTGGCCACCCACCTTTTCCAACTGGCTCAAAACAATTTTTTGGCAATTTTGGTAATTTACTATTTTTAGCAGTTTTTAACTTCTGGGGCCATTTTGAGGGCCTAAATGAAGGTTTTTCGTGATTGAGATTTTAAACGATAGTAAAAGGCTGTGATTGAGTCCCCAAAATGAATTGCCTTGATGATACCTTTCCAATGAGCTATCATGCACCCCAAATGGAGTTCGTATGCCAAAGTTACGCTCCCGGGAAGTTGATACACCAAACTACCCAAAACAAGGTCCAGAAAGCCGTTGGCTTTTCATCTTCTGGGATCAGGGTTTTGGATTTTATTTAAGATAAAATGCCTTTGAAGCCTCATTGTAAAATCATATTCTTACGAATGCGAGTATGAAACACATCTCTTCTCAAAGATAAGCTGCCACCATTCTACCGAGACTTTCACTCTGTATTTTACAATCTTTGTACATTTTCACTCATTAATGGAAAATTGTGTATTACTGTATCTCTAGGTTTATGGTTGCATCTCTGATACATTTATGTTATATTATTGGATATCTGATATATCTTTGTATATTTCTTTATTATATCTCCACTTTCATTTCATGTCGAAAATAATCTGGATTAGTGGCCTACCTCTACCCTTTAGCAGTCAGGTGCAGACTTTAGGACCAACATCTTCTGGCGTCATTGCCTGGGAACATAGTAATGAAATATATTTCCTTGGGAGAATGAAAAGGATCATATATGACCTTTGATGGTCAACAAAGGTCATACACATTCAAACTGTCATATTTCACTTGGCAACTCCACTCACTACTACATATTGAAAAAATTGCGACGACTACTTGTGATGAAACTACCCTTTCGTCACAAAATTCAAGAGAAAGAGTTCAATTTTTCAATATTATTATAAATCCACCTTGAATTCATTTCTCTTGCGAAGAATCCATATGTTCGTCCCAAGAGTGACGAATGTGAAAATAGTGGACTGTCATCGCTCTTGTGACGAACTTATGGATTCGTCGCAAGAGAGACGATAACCATTGATCGTTACACTATTTGATAAAGTCAACATTGACCGTTATAATCTTTTACAAAGTCAAAATTGATTTGGTTAACGTTCGTCGCTCTTGCGAAGAAAAAAATATCTATAAATATTTTTTGAATTAGAGATGTTGTGACAATATTTCTATAACAACGAAGATTCAAAAAGAGTATTTTTGTGCAGAAGATTGTCGCAGAATATTAGAGGTGGGAAAAAAAGTAAAGAGGGTGAAAAGGGTGATGGTAGATGTTATTTACCTTGCACAAGATGTTGCACTACACGTCCTGTAAGAATTTTAATAACAACAACTAAAAAACATTGTAGGAAATATGGACGCATTGATGGGGGATTGAATTAATATTGTCCCGTGGTAATTATTAGTTATATATTCATTATATATTTTTATATTGTCGATTATATATATA
>ML798887.1:30643-48840 GCA_009831015.1 Picea engelmannii
AGACACTAATTTTGCATGATTGTTTGTAATTAAAAAGTTAGAGTTGCCCTCTAACATTTTGTAGAATATTGCACCAAGTAGTAGTAGAAATGACGTTGTAAAAGATGAGGAACATGATCAAGAAAATGAGGATATCATGGAAGAAGACGATGGGACAAATCAAGTTAATAATCCCATGGAAGAAGATGATGGGAAAAAACAAATGATCCAAGATTTGTTTGCTCAGCCGGATGAGGATGGGGACAATGATGGTATTTATGATGAAGCTCTGTTAGAAAAGGAAAATAAATGATGTATGAAGGCTCAAGAGCAAATCTTCTCTCCGCTACATTGCTGCTAGTGAACTTAAAGGTTATGAATAATTTGTCGAACACTTGTATGACACAGATCCTAAGGTGTGTAATATGTTTCATCTCATATTATACATAAATGTTGAATTTTTTCTATTTGTTTTTAGTTTTAATTAATGTGTAAAATAAGAATGCAATTTTTACGATTAATATTATTTACATTAACTAGTCATTTGTTATATTGTAGATTGTTAGGTGAATTTTTGTTACCATCGTCAAATATTTTACCTTTCACATATTGATATTTGCAAGCCATTATGAAAGACATTGGAATGGATTATCAAACTATAAATGCATGTCCTAATGATCATATTATATATTATGGACAACATTCTTCGAAAACATAATTCCCACAATGTCTTATCAGTGGATATCAAACCGATCAAGTAACAAAAAGGGTGCCTTGAAAGATTCTTCGTCATATTCCCATAATTCCACGTTTGCAACAATTGTTCAAGTGTGAAAGCATAGCACAATTTATGGATTACCATGCATGTAACAAAAGTGGAGATGGTGTTCTTCAAATGTCTATCAATAGTTATGCATTTAAGGAAATTGAGGAAAAATGGGCAGATTTCAAAGATGAACCCTGTAATGTTAGTCTTTTATTCGTAGTTGACAGTGTTAATCCATTCAGAGAGCTTGGGTCTATCACTCAGTGTGGCTTATTTTTTTTATCAACAATAACATTCCTCCTTGGATGTCAATAAAGAGGGATCACATAATGTTGACAATGATTTTTGTAGGTAATTGTTTACATTAATTTTTTGAATGTAACATTTTCATTTGTTTCATTTTTTGCATAATATATTTTATTTATTTATTTACTTATATATCCATATCATGGTTATAGTAATTATGTGTAATTTCAAACAATTAGGTAAGTACTAGGTTAAATATATGAATGTATATATCGAGCCTCTTATCGACGAGCTACTAAAGTTATGGGCTGACATCACTATGTATGACATCTGTAAACCAGTCAGGGAGAAGAAATTTAAATTCCATGGAATACTTTTTTGGACAATTCATGATGCCCCAAGACTAACACATTTTTGTGGTATGTATCATTCTATTGCTCTTTAATACTATATAATTTTTTAAAGATATCATGCTGCATGTTTAATTTTAAAATAACCTCATTGCATAATTGACATTAATCCATCTGTTGCAGGTCTGTAAACAAAGGGTAAATTTGCATCTCCATTTTTTGGTCCTAAGATGAAGTATCGTCATTCAAAAAGTTTAGGAAAGGTGGTGTTTGATGAGGATAGGAACCTCCTCCCTAAGAACCATAAGTATCATACTACTGAAAAACATATTTTGAATGGGAAATAAGAGATTGGTTTAAAACCACGAAGAATGACCTCACCTATGGAAGTTGGAATATAATAGAAATCATCAAGGTACACAATTTATTTTTGTATCGTATATCATGTAATGTTTTGAATGTTTATTTTAATCATTGAATTTATTTTACCGTATTTGATAATTATTTTTGTGATTTATTTTATGCTTCATGAAGGCTGCCATCGTGAAGGTATTAATAATGGGCTTCTATGAGGAATGGAATTTTATCCCACTCAATTCATGAGGTTTCCCTACTATGAGGAGCTAAAAAAAACTCATTTGTTTGATACAATGCACATTAGGAAGAATGTGAACGAAACGTTATGGCGAATCATAGATGGTAGGAGGGATAAAGTAAAAATTGTCAAAATTTGTACTGACAATCAGGAAGCCAATCTTGCAATGCGAAGTGTGATCCGATCAAATAGAGATGGAATAGACCGAAATAAACTTCCATGGTTATTAACAAAACAAAAAAGAAATGATGTAAAAGAGGTCATTCAAAGAATTAAATTTCCCACGGGTTTTGCTTCAAACATAAATAATATCTTAATGAAGAAAGGTGAAATTGGTGGGGGTAAGAACACATGATTGACATACCTTCATTAATGTAATAATTTTGGTATACATATTTATATATATTGGCCTTATACATCTTTTAAGTTTTTTTTTTTTTTTCTACTTTGGTCGAAACAAATAACGATTCATTTTTTTTTGTTACAGTATGTTCTACCACTATCTCTCCCAGACAACTTTGACAACAAAGTCAAACAAGTTATATATGATCTTGGAAAATACATGAGGTAAGTAGTTGTGATTTATATGCAAAATGTTCTTTCAATTTGTTGGTGTACTTAATGACATGCGTTTTACTTGTAATGTAATATATTATATTGTTATGTTGAAACATGTTATTTTATTGTGTCATGATCTCATGTAGATGGTTTTCATTGAAATAAATTCATGAAGATGATATAAAGTATTGGAAGAGAGAAATTCCTCGGCTAATGTTTGAAATGCAAAATTATATACCTCCAACATTTTTCAATGCACAAGAGCACTATGTCACACACCAAGTTGAGGAGATTGAAATTTGTGGACCTCTTCACACAAGGTCAATGTGGATGATGGAGAGGCACTTGAAATCATTGAAGGCGTTGGTTAGACAAAGTGAATGTCCCGAGGGCTCTATGGTGGAGGGATATATGGTATTTCAATCCATGGTGTATGTTAGTCAATATCTTCCTAAATTATCAGCATCAAATATGCATGCAGTGGATCTCATTTGGGACATGAACTCCATCAAAAAATTTGAAGATCATGAGCACCTCTTGGGGAAAGGTAGAATGAAAAAAATGAGAGGCAACATATTAATAATTGTGGAGATTTATATTAATAATACATATAAAGTTTCATTTTTTGTGTATATGATCATAGTCATTAATATATTAATATATGTAATTTCATAAATTATTAATATTTATAACCATCGATGTTATAACTAATATTTAATATTGGTGAATTATTATTTTTCGATTTAGTTGCTCAAGAGTGGGATGCATTGCATTTATACATTGCAAACAATCTTGACTGAATGAATGTATGGATTGAAATATGTAAACAACATCATGGAGGTAGGTTATCATGGAAACGACTGTCTGAATTGGTTAGAGAAGCTCGTCGTAACAAAGATGCCAATGTTATGCAATTGGAAATTGATTTAGCATATGGTTTGAAAGATGGACAGGCAAGTAAATTGACCCATTTTATTTAGTTATTTTATATTATATTAATGTGATACATGTGTACTATATTTTTCAAATACTTTCCAAGTTATCTAAATATATATGTTAATTTATTAATTGACAATACATCGTTTACATATCTGGCATATTGTAGTTGAAAGACCACAAGGCTATGCAGTGCAATGGTCATAAATTTTACATCAAACAATTGGATGAAACCTGGAAAACTTTTGATATTGGGATAACTGCAATATTCAAGGTCACTAATGTTTCCTCTAGGAGTGACACACACCCCCGAAAATATGAAAATATATACTATGCATATTTGAACGATATACTTGAGTGTGACATTAATTCCTTCAAATTAGTTATGTTCGACGTCAAATGGTATAGGTTACGAATGCATGAATGCGATGAGGAAAACCTATTATTCAACATGCCAACGGATTTTCGATGATCAAAACAATGATGTTTGAAAGAGGACATGATCGTTATGTTTTTCCAAGCCAATGTGAATAGGTCTTTTAGTCAAATGTTTCAGGTGAGAGGGATTGGTCATTTGTTAGTAGATATGATCCAAGAGGAAGGCTAGTTAAGTATACTCATTTAAAGGAAGAAGATGATATTGAATATCAAGAAGATGATTCGCTAGATCAGACACATCCAAAAGATCATGCAGGATCGACAGACGAAGAAGATGAAGAAGATCATGATCTAGGCTTAGGAGACAATATTGCAATTCTTGATGATCATGTCAATGAAAATATGCTCGAAAATGACATTGATGGCGATGATGATATTGTCAATCCTTTCAACACCATTTCTAAACCGGATGATGATATAGATGTTGATTTCAATGAAAGAAGATCAAGATACAGAATAAGGATGACTACACAGATGTTGAGTTGGATCAGGTATGTGACTATATATTTTAATTTGTATGAATTATTCTCTTAAAATAATTTACTTATAATGTCATGGGTTAATTACATGTTTTTAAGTTTTATGCAACATTTTTATATCCTATGTTACATGTTGTTTAATTATTATGTGAAAACTGAAAATAGTAGCCAATATACTAAAGTACGCAGTAAACTAAAAATATCATTTACAAACACATAATTTCATTTGCCTTCATTAATTTTTGTTTTTGTAGTTTATATGCATGAATCTTACTAGGACATTGCTTTCGATTATTTTCTATTTTATAGATTGTGTATTGGGGATCAATTGAGAGTGATGTGAGGGGTGGCGAGGGGCCATTAGAGCTTCCACCTTCATGTGGTTAGCCTTGTTCAGTAGAGGATAAATTATTCTTGAAACCAAGATAATCTCGTTCATTTTTATACTATCATGGTCGTATATGTCATCAATATTGTTTTCATAGTATTGCGTCAATGAATTTTTGATGAACGCGTTTTTCATTTATATAGAATTTTCCTTGAAACTATTTGAAAACATGGGACTTTGGCCCACGCGTTATGTGGAAAGAAGAACATGTGTTTCCAAAATCAAATATGACTCATAATATTTATGCAACAAAAGAGTACTTATATGAGAGAAAAATACAAAGACATGCAATAACTTGAAGCTTGTCATGTGATTAATCAAGTACTTCTTTTATCAACGCGGTTATTGCACCATGCCCTTGCAATACTAGTATAATATGTGGGGACGTGCATCTCAGTCATGTTTTAAAGAAGACAAATAAAAGACATTGTACTGGGGCTAGATCAGTACATGATGGGCAACAATAACCTGTGAATGGGGCCAACGTTGAAATTCTTTCAAAATGTTTCTGTATGCACTGAAATTTGACATGGATAGAATGTTCGAACGCCTTGATGATATGTAAGGGTTTCCAGACTCAAATATTACTGTCACACCCACTCTATATATCAAACCATCTTGTCCTAGTTTCGTTTTAATTTTCCTAGTCAAATTTGAAAGGAAACAACTATTTATAATAAAAGACATTGTACTAGGGCTAGAGTACATGATGGGAAACAATATTGACCTGTGAATGGGGCCAACATTGAAAATATTTCAAAATATTTCTGTATGCACTGAAATTTGACATGGATTGATCTAGATGGATATCGGTGGCCACCCACCTTTTCCAACTAGCTCAAAATAGTTTTCTGGCAATTTTGGTAATTTACTATTTTTAGCAGTTTTCACTTCCGGAGCCGTTTTGAGGCCCTAAACGATGGTTTTTGGGAAAACAAGTTTTCACTATGGAAGTTCCTTCCATGTTGTGCCTAAAATGAATATCCTCGATGATACCTTTTCAATGGGCTATCATATGCCTAAAACAGAGATTGTATGCAAAAGTTACGACCCCGGGAAGTTGATGTACTAACTTACCCAAACAGGGCCCACATAACTTTTGGCGCTTCAACTCCTAGGGTTAGGTTTTTGGATGTCTAGGGTTTTTGACATTCCTACTTATTGTAAAAAATCATTCAGAGCCTCATTTTGATCATCTTCTTGTGAATGAGTGCAACCGTCACATCTCTTCTCAGAGATAAGCTGCCACCATTCCAACAAGCTTGTTTCCGCTGCATTTTATAGTTTTCAGCGTATTTTGTTATTGAATAGAAAACTTGTTTTACTGTATCTCTGTTATTGTGTTAAACACCTTTTAATAATCTGTATTCATTATTTTCTTCTCATAAAATATGGATCAGTGGTATCAGAGTGGTTTTATCCTTCTTGTCTTAATGCATGTCCCCAACGAGGTCAGAGTACAAAGAGTTGGGTCTCGAGCTTGTTTCTCTTGAGGACAAAATCTCTCACACGCCCAAGCGACCTCTCATGGCAGGAGAAAATAAAGATGACGGGACATGATATCCTTTCAAACTGTTGATTGAGGAAGCCCTCATGCAACAAAGGAATGAGATGATGGATAGTTTTGTGCAAATCCTTCGGCGAATACCAACATGAAATGTATCTTCTTCGAACAGAGGCGCCACCCCCTTCAAGGTACAAATAAACTTCGATATTACTATATTTGAAGGTCAAATAGACGTAGATTTCATAGACAAGTGGTTAAATCTACTAGAAGGGTATTTTTCTGTCCATAACTTTTCAAATAGAGAAAAGATTACTTTTGAGCTCCTCAAAGTCATTCTCCATGTCAAAGATTGGTGGGAAAATTTCTGTGAGCAAAAGGAAACAAAGGAACCCTCATTATTTACAGTCATGGCCACCTGGGAATCCTTCGAGGATGTTATTAAGGAACAATACTACCCTTTCAAAAGTTATGACGACCTGTATACCAAATGGACCACACTGCGGTAAGAAAGAGACCAAGCAGTGCCAAATGTCACAAATATCTTCCATACCTTGCACACCAAGATGGGTATCAAATATTTAGAGTGACATTTGGTGCTCAAGTATCGTGGTGCTCTGGATAGATACATCCAGACTGAAATGGAATTTCTAGACATCTCATCCTTGGGCGCAACCTACCAATATGCCATCAAAATCAAGCAGAAGCTCAAACAAAATACACAACAATTTGGGCCTGGGAACCCCTCACAACAAAAGCCAGGAAAGGGTAGCCCCAACCCACAGAACAAAGGATATAGAAAATATGGACAGTATCAAAACAACCAGTCCAAGCTGCAAGCAAAGAAGGACACCGAAAATACAAAGAAAGATACCGGGAAGTGGTGCGACTTCCATAAGAGCCCTTGGCATAACATTGTTGACTGCTACTCAAAGTAGTTGTTGGTGGCTGAAGTGAAAGCCTCTGAATCATATGTAGATTCTGACTCTAAGATAGAACTAGAAATGGGAAGATGGATCATTGATGCGGAACCCAATGCCACCGTTGCTACCACCAAGCTCCATCCTAGTGAACCAGATGAGCCAGAAGAAGGAGAGCACCTCTTCCATACAAAAATGTGGGTAAAAGGCACCCCGTTGCACTTCATCGTTGATACCGGTAGCCAGAAGAACCTCATCTCAGCAGAGGTCATCAAGCAGTTGACATTGTTGACAATGTTGCACCCACAACCCCACACCATTGGATGGCTCTGCCAAGGAAGTGATCTTCACATCAACCAACAGTGTCGACTGTCATATGACATCAAGCCCTTTAAAGACGAGGTATTGTGTGATGTTTCTCCTCTCAAATTTTATGATGTTCTTTTGGGCCAACCTTATTTATGGAAACGTCATGCTATATATGAGTCTAGCCCTCGTAGTGTTATTATTACTTTGAATAGGAAATTGTACAGGATACCCGAGGCAGTCCCACCTAGTGCTATTTCCTTTATCTCTGTTAAGCAATGCAGGAAGGTCATCTCTCAGATGGGGAAGTTTTTCTTCTTTGTGATTCGCTCTCAGAATAAGAGAAATATCACAACCACATCGAGGGTCTCTACGACCGACCTCTCCACACAGCAGAAGCAAGTAGATAAGGTCATGGAAGAATACTCATATACCTTCTCCTCACCTATAGGGGTATATCTGCACTGCCAGGTCAATCACCCCATCGATCTGATCCCTGACGCATCGCTTCCCAATGGGCCAATCTATCACCACTCTCCATTAGATAATGAGGAGATCAAGCGATAGATCCAATAACTACTCTACAAGGGGAACATCCATCCCATCTCATCACCTTGCGAGAGCCCAATCGTGATGGTACAGAAGAAAGATGGAACCTGACGACTCTGCATTGATGATCGGGCTCTGAATAAAATCAAATTTAGAAACCGATACTCGATTCCCCAAATAGACGACCTCCTTGATCAACTCATGGGGGCCAAATACTTCAGTAAGATTGATCTGAAGTCTCGCTACCACCAGGTCCCGATCAAATAGACAAATGTATGGAAGATCGCCTTCAAGTCAAAGGAAGGCCTTTTGAATGGTTGGTCATTCCCTTTGGTTTGACAAATTCTCCACCCACTTTCATGAGGATGATGGACGATATTGTGCAACCATTCACCAATACTTTTGTAGTGGTGTATCTGGATGACATTCTCATTTAAAACAAGACTTGGGCCGAACACTTACAACATATTCAACAAGTTCTGCACACCCTGCGGTAGCAGAAGATATACGCCAACTTGGAAAAATTCTCTTTCGGCATGGACAGGGTCCATTACCTGGGATACATCATTGATCAACATGGTGTACATGTGGATCCAACCAATATCCAAGTCATCCGTGACTGGCCAGCCCCAACCACACTCACTGAGCTTTGAAGCTTATTGGGCCTTGCTAATTTCTACAGCAGGTTTGTGTTGGGATTCTCCCATATTGCATGGGCCCTCAGCCAAATAAAAAGGGGTGGTGGTAAGGAGGAATTTGCATGGGACCAGTCCCAATAACAAGCATTCGGTGATTTGAAGCAACGCTTGTGCTCAGACCCAATACTTTCGCTACCAGACCTACAAAATCCCTTTGTTATCGAGACAGATGCTTTAGACTATGATGTGGGAACCGTTCTCACTCAACACAGCCACCCCATGGCCTATCATAGTGAGACACTATCAGATGTTGTCTGTAAGTACCCTAATTACGAAAAAGAAATGTACTCCATTGTGAAACCCTGGCACCAGTGGAGACATTACATTCTTGGGAAGGAGACAATCATCCACACTGATCATAAACCACTGTAGTTCATGCAGACACAGGGAAAATTGCAGAATGACCACCATTAAAAGTGGTCCACATACTTGCAACAATTCCACCTCAACATCAAGTATAAAACATGAAGTACAAATCGCGTCGATGATTGCCTCAGCAGACCGCCAGTCGCGACACTCACTGTGATGCTAGACTCTTGTGGCCATGAGACCTCTGGATGCCCCCAACTCTATGAGACAGGCCCAGACTTCACCACCACCTACCAAATGTTGGGTGCAAACGCAGTTGTCGATAATTTCTATCTTCAGGATGGGTTGTTGTGTCGTCTGGGCCATATCTTTGTTCCATCAAGCGAGCAAGTGAAGTTGATCTGGGAATCCCACTATAGTCAGGTGGCATGACATTTCATCATTGAAAAGACAATGGCAATGCTACATAAATATTTCTACTTGTTGAAACTTCGACAAGAGGTCAGTGAGTATATCAGGTCGTGCACTACCTGCACTATTGCCAAACCTACCACTAAGAAACATGGCATGTACACCCCTCTTCCTACTCCTGATAGGCCATAGGAATCCATCTCAATGGTCTACATGTCAGGCTTCCCATCCACCAAGAGGGGAAATGACTGTGTTTTTGTGGTTGTTGATCGCTTTTCTAAGATGGTGATTCTAGTTGCCTGCAAGAAGAGCATCACAGTAGAGGCCACTGCCAAGCTCTTCTTTGAACGAGTCTGGGTACATTTTGGAATCCCACAAACCATTGTCTCACATCGAGACAGACGATTTCTCAGCACATTCTGGTCAAGTCTCTAGTCACTGTTGGACACCAAGCTCACCAAATCCACGACCTTCCACCCCTAGACAGATGGCCAAATCGAGATTGTAAATCGAATGATTGTGCATATCCTTCACATGTATAATTCAAAGCACCCTCGCACATGGGATGAGGGCCTTCCCTATGTCTAGCATAGTTAAAATTGAGCCCTACATAGCTCAACCAACCACAACCCCTTTTAGGTGGGGTTGGGATTCCAACCATTGGGTCCCATAGATGTTTCACTTCCCCTTGCGGTCACCTCGTCCGACTCATCTCTTGCTCCAACTGAAGATAACAAAGCCACTCGGTTCATTGAACAGATCCAACACATCCACCAATAGGTTCAAGATATCCTACAGAAGTCCAATGATAAGTACAAACAACGCCATGATCAACATTGGGTGCCACATAAGTTTCAGGTGGGCGATAAAGTTTGGTTGCACTTGCAGAAAGAATGCCTTACAGGACCCCATTAGAAGATTCACCCACTACGTTATGGTCCATACACTATCACCAAGGTCATGGGGGATAATTCTTTTGAGCTCAACATTCCTCCTTTCCATGGCCTACACCCAGTGTTCAACGTGGATCTCCTTCTCCCTTATTTCCCACCATTATTGGACACCTCAGAAGTAGCAGAACAACTGACACCAACATATCTCAACTCCAACTGCATACAACAGGAATCCAATGATCAGATTGTGGACACACAGATCAAGGGCACTCGACAACAAAGGATCCATCTTTATCGAGTCGTCAAAGCAGGGAAGCTCCTGCACCAAGGCAAGTGGCTCACCTGGGGCCAAATTCAGCAGAAATTTCCTCATCTGATGGGGAACCTCAACACAATGGATACCATTGCTTCCTAAGGAGGGAGGATTGATCCACATGGATATTGGTGGCCACCCACCTTTTCCAACTCGCTCAAAATAGTTTTTTGGCAATTTTGGTAATTTATTGTTTTTAGCAGTTTCCACTTCCATAGCCGTTTTGAGGCCCTAAACGATGGTTTTTTGGAAAACAGGTTTGCAATATGAAATTTCCTTCGATATTGCACCTAAAATGAATCTCCTGAACGATACCTTTCCAATGGGCTATCATACACCTAAAATGGAGATCGTATGCAAACGTTACAACCCTAGGAAGTTGATGTACTAACTTACCCAAACAGGGCCCACATGACTTTTGGCACTTCATCTCCTAGGGTTAGGTTTTTGGATGTCTAGGGTTTTTGACATTCCTTCTTATTCTAAAAAGGCCTTCAGAGCCTCATTGTTATCATCTTCTTGCAAATGAACACATCCTTCACATCTCTTCTTAGAGATAAGCTGCCACCATTCCAACAAGCTTGTTTCCATTGCATTTTACAGTTTTCATCTTATTTCGTTATTGAATAGAAAACCCATTTTACTGTATCTTTGTTATTTTGTGTTAAGCACCTATTAATAATATGTATTCATTTCATTCATCTCATAAAATCCGGATCATGGATAGACTGTTCACATGCCTTTATGATATGGGAGGGTTTCCAGACTCAAAGATCACTCACACACCCACTATTTATATTCATCATTTGTGTTGTTTAAAACCAACATCATGCCAATTAGGCCCATGATTTTGGTTGTGGGAATAAAAAGGCAATAGATGAGATTTCGTATTTAAAAAATGATTTTGTACTAATATTAATCTTTATGGAGCAAAAGAGTACTTAGATGAGAGAAAAAAACAAATACATAAAATATCTTGAAGCTTGTCATGCAATTAATCAAGTACTTATTTTATCAACACAGTTATTGAGCCATGCCCTTGTAGTACTAGTATATGCGGGGACATGCATCTTAGTCATGTTTTAAAGGAAATAGATAAACAAAATTATATTGGGGCTATATCAATACATGATGGGCAACAATAACCTGTGAATGGGTGGCGCAGACCCCCTTCCCTTCTCTCCTTCGAAGCTCTTTGACCTCCCGGTCTAGGATATTTTGAACACCCGAGTCAAACTAACTCTTCGAATCCATGCTAGAACCCAATAACTTTTTCACAGGTCCTTCTTTCTCCAAAATGCAGGTCCTCTTAACCCCGTGACTCTCTTCTTGGACCTTCGAAGAAATTTTGTGGCGACACTCATCTCTTTGTGCTAGGACCTTTATATCATGTGACCTCGGCTTGTGTCCCGTGACTAAACCATAGAAGCACTTCGAGCTTCGGGCTTCAGCTCTTTCCACAACAACCAACTCCTACATTCTCTAACTCTGAATCGATGAACTCAAATGACGCGAGGATCAATGGTCCCCATCCCTCCTTCGGATCGACAAATGCAATCTATTTCAACTCCGACCTTTAGGAGTCTCTCACTATCCTCCTCTGACAGACTAACTCATGTTAGTTCTCCTTGCATTGGTTCGATTCCAACCTCCTCCAACTACAACTCATGATGGTATGTCTCCTCTGGTATGGCTATCTCATGGTAGTCACCTTCTGATTCTGGACTGCTCAAAAAATCCTCCAACATCTTTAACTCCATATCCCACTGAGTGAGTAACTCAACTGGGTGATGTCCTTCTGTTGCGGCAGACTTCAGTACCTACTCCTTCTCCTCCATGATAGTCTCAACTCCCTATATTTCCATTGCATCTGCAACACCTGTGCTAGCCTCCTCTTAGCTGCTTGACAGGAATATATGGATTCCCCAATGACCATAACGCTCCTCTGATCCTTCTCCTCTGTGATGGAAGTTTCCAACTTGTCATCATATTCATTCATGTGGTTCACAGTTCCACATAAATATTCATATGGATGAGGCCTTTATTACGCCTCCTTTCCATCTATCAACACCCCTTGTTGACATGAACTCTCAATTGAACTCATCTCTTCTCCCTTGCCCACTTGGAAAATTGGTATGTCTCCTCTGCCCTCCTGGCAGTTTACGAGATCAACTGATCCCTCTTCATTGCCCAACCAGAAGCATACAATACCTCTCCCACATCTCTTTCCCTCGCCATCAAGTTTTTCAACATACCTCAACCACCTTTTTAACACCTTTTGCTGCCTCCTGGAAAACAAATTCCAAACATGCCACTTAGTTGTTCTCTTCAAAGGCCACTCGTATCTCCAACATACCTTTTCCTCCTACTACATTTTAAATTCTAGATTCTCCATCTCCACCCATATTTCACCGAGCTCCTTGTCCATCTCTGCCTTGCTTCTATGTGGGCGGTCTTCTCTTTGATCACGCTTATGACCTCCAGCGACCATCTTGCTTCACCTGCATCGCACCTGGTTTTTTACCATCTACTATGCACCTCACAACAGTCTCCAAATAGAGTCTCACTATGTCTCTCTTCACATGCTTTCTATAAGAGAAATCAAGCTTTGATACCACTCTGATATCAGAGTATATCCTTTTCACCATCTCTCCTTTTCCTATGATCTGTAAACAATTTTTGAGCTCTGATACCACTCAGGTGCAGACCCCCTCCCCTCTTCTCTCCTTCGGGGCTGCTCAACCTCCTGGTCTAGGATCGTTTGAACACTTGAGTCAAATTCACTCTTTGGCTCCCTACTAGAACCTCATAACTTTTTCATAGGTCATTGTTTCTCCAAAGTGTGGGTCCTCTTAACCCCGCGACTCTCTTCTTGGCCCTTCGAAGAAAGTTGGCGGCGAAACTCATCTCTTTGTGCTAGGCCCTTTCTATCATGTGACCTCAGGCTGTGTTCCAGGGATAAACCACAGAAGCACTTCAAGCTTTGGGCTTCAGATCTTTTCACAACAACCAACTCCTACATTCCCGAAATTTGAATCAGCGAACTCAAATGACGCGAGGATCAATGGTCCCCATCCCTCCTTCCGATCAACGACTGGGATTTATTCATACTATGGGCTTAGGGAGTCTCTCGTTATCCTCCTCTAATTTCTCCCAGAGTACTTTCTTCTTACCTCCGTGATGTAACACCACATGCCTTCTGATGATCGACAACCAAGATCTACTCCGCTCTTCAGAGCTTCGACGATCTTTCCCTCCCCTTTTCAGTAAACTTACGAATTACTACTCCTTCGATTTTTTTGGATCTCTTCTATGCATCCTTTCCAGATCCAATGGTCTGGATTCAAGGCACTTTTTCGCCACTTCATGAATTTTTTTGTTTTCCCTTGGAAAACCTCCTAGATATCCAACTCTGAGATATCCTGATCTCTTTCCACCTGTATTTTCCCAATGATGGATGACTTGAGGGTCTTCGGGACTTCGACAAGTCATCAACCCTCTTTCACACTTAGAATAATTTATGCTCAAGACTTAGATTGTTCTCGGCCTTTCCCCTGCACTCCTTGCAGAGTTATGCGCTAGTCCTTCTGAGATTTTACTCAGCTTGAAACCTTTGAGGTTCTTAGTTCTCCTCGATCCTTCTGTGGACTTTATAGTGCTCTCTTTAGAAAATTAAGACCCTTCCTCCTGATCTTATAAGATGAACTTACTGTATCCCTAGCGCACTCCTTGTGCTCGTTTAAGTCTTCTGCCAGCTTTTCCCTGATCCCTTCCAAAAGTCTTAAGGCATGTCCTTTCCTTGGTCGATGCACTCTTGCAAAGCCTTCCTTCCTTAGAGTATTCAACAACCTTGGGGTTCTCTCAACACTTCCAACACTCCAAAATGTGTTTCTGTTGTGCACAATTGCACTAGATCAATGCCCTCTTGGGAGAGTCTTACAGACTATTCAGTAAATCTGCATTGCTTTTTCTCCCACACAACATTTCTTTCCAAGGTATTCAACAACCTTGAAGTTCCCTTCTGAGTCTGTGAATTATCCTGGTGTGCCCTTCTGGAAGATTCTCTTCTGACTCGAATGAGTTCAGACACACAATCCTTGCGTCGGCTCACAGAGTTTCAACTCTCTATCACACACTCCTTGCACTTAGCCTAGAGAACCAGAACTAATTCAACACACTCACATATATAATATTATGATTCTATCCCTACAGATGATTTCTAACATACATCTACAACACAAATGCATATGAATGTCATTCACAACTAAACATTCATTACACAAAAAAATGGTAAACAAGATTTTTTTTTCTTTTATATTAATGGTAGAATGTCAATTTACAATGTTTGAGTCTGGACTGCAACTGAGTCTCGGCTCTTATCAACCTCATGATCAACAACCCTTACTAGGAAACAACACAAAGATTTATACAAGAGGAGCTCGACGATATTTCCTCCAAGCTAAGATAGTGGTGTCTAATCACCATTCAAAATGCCTGACTAACGAGGAAGATTACAATAATAGAAATATGATATGAATCAGATACAGATCCCTCCTATTGTCAACCACTTAATGGAGACCTTATCTACAGTTTGTGCAAAGGCACAACTTGGCTCTATCAACCTGTCATCATTTATTGCCTTGATCATGATTTAGATTTAAAAGGAAAAATGAGAGGGCGACGCCTCTCCCTTCCTTGAATGCGCACCAATCGTGCTAATTAACTGGCGCATGCTGAGGTGGAGCAATGTGCCTACATCAATAGGACCAAAATTGACATTTTACTATGGCTAGATTACATGAGGGGCAACAATACTAACCTGTGAATGGGGCCAATGTTGAAACCTCTTTCAAAGAGTCTCATGCCTTAGTGGATTCACATCTTTAGATAGACCATGGCATAGCATGTCGATATTAGAAAATGTTAAATCATCGCATAACAATTTTTCATTAGGCCATATATGAAGCCTTGCAACTACAATCTTTTCTTGGTTCTACCTTGAAACTAGGCCTTGCAACTACGCCTTGTTAATGATTGAATGAACATTGATAATGTGATTGTGATTAAAATTAACTTAGTTGGCGTGAGACATTTTATTATGATTTTTAGTGTTCTTATTAATCTATGTGGGTTAGATTGAGTGGAGTTCTTAGTGTATGGAATCTAGATGTGGTGTAAGTATTACCAAGTATATAACAAGATCCAATAACAAGATCCTTCAACCATTCATTTGCATGCCACTTGGTAGGCATGTTGAACTCTAAGATTTGGAAGTTTGTTGTCATTAGATCATGTGATTAAGATTAATATATCAACCCTCAAAATGAAAGTGTCACCTAGAATGCACATGTTTTTTGATTTCATCTTTCTTCTATTTGAATGTGGGCACAACTTTCAATATGTACCCACTGCCATTTTATAGTATGTAATTGTGTCAAAGCATTTTTTCTCACTCAACATGTGCTTAGGGTAGGTTTATGACTATAATGAACAATATTTAATGTGGTTGGGATATCATTTTGTGTAAATATGAGGTCAATTATCATGTTAGATAAATAA
Source organism: Picea engelmannii (assembly GCA_009831015.1). Lineage (NCBI taxonomy): Eukaryota > Viridiplantae > Streptophyta > Pinopsida > Pinales > Pinaceae > Picea > Picea engelmannii. The sequence continues at coordinate 46,841 of ML798887.1, forward strand.
AATGAGAGTGGATTAGTAATTTTATGTTTTAGATCTACTTCACTACTTCTAGTGTCATTATAGAATCATTTCATGTGATTGTTATTTTATTCTTCATTACCATGTGATTCTTGTTATGCTTACTATTTGAGTGCATATTAGAAATACAAAAATACAATAGTTTATTCATTCTACAAAGACTCATTTTCACAAACAATACAATTATATTAGATGAAATTTATTGAAGTTAAGAATTCAAAGGGTTTTTAAATGTAATCAAATACGATTATATAATAGATAATAACTCTACTAAGGTTGAATTTGGCTCCAATATAATACTCGACAACTTTATCAATGTACTTGAATACAACTCGACTTGGTAATTCAATAATCAAACAAAGTGGTTAAATCCACTTTAACCAAGAGAATCAACAATAGAACCACTTGAGTTAATGAAGTCAATTTATTGATGGTTCATACATTGGGGTTGCAAGCTAGGAATCTAGTTTGTGTTGGAAGTGTTACCCCTCATTTTACATGAGGCCTACACTAGTATTTTTTCACTACTCTTGTGATTTTCATCACAAAGGTAGGTTTACAAGTTGATCTTTGGATGGCCTAGGGGTTGTGATTTCATTTGATGAGACTATTAGTGGTGTAGTCATGGATGGCTAGATGATGTTGATGCTCTAGTTCTCTTAGTGATTGATTTCCTTTCATACTAGTAGACTTGGTTGTGGAGTCCCTATGATCATTGGATGGTTGATGATACATCATGCATGTTGATGTATGACTCCCTTGATGGAACACCCTGGCAATTTTTGGCTAAGATAATATTGTATTGGCATCTTTGTTTGCATGGAATTCTCCCCTTGATATCACTTGGTTTCACATTGATTTAGGTTGATATGGTCTAGCATGGTGTGATGTTCATGAGGTAAATTACCTTTCTCATGTTGAGGATTCATACACATATTTATATGTTTTTTTATGACATATATTACACCCTCATGTCGAGCATTTCCCTCTTTTACAAAGGTAGGTTTACAAGTTGATCTTTGGATGGCCTAGGGGTTGTGATTTCATTTGATGAGACTATTAGTGGTGTAGTCATGGATGGCTAGATGATGTTGATGCTCTAGTTCTCTTAGTGATTGATTTCCTTTCATACCAGTAGACTTGGTTGTGGAGTCCCTATGATCATTGGATGGTTGATGATACATCATGCATGTTGATGTATGACTCCCTTGATGGAACACCCTAGCATTTTTTGGCTAAGATAATATTGTATTGGCATCTTTGTTTGCATGGAATTCTCCCCTTGATATCACTTGGTTTCACATTGATTTAGGTTGATATGGTCTAGCATGGTGTGATGTTCATGAGGTAAATTACCTTTCTCATGTTGATGATTCATACACATATTTATATGTTTTTTTATGACATATATTACACCCTCATGTCGAGCATTTCCCTCTTTTACATATTTTTATGCCATATTACTTGGTGGAGGAGCCTGCCATGGAGTTGTGCCCTAGCCTAATTGTGGGATGATTTCACACTTGTTTAGGTTTTATTTGGATATTACTCATCATCCCATGTGGAGAACTCACCCTCCTTGCATACATATTGTTAAGGGATGGTCTTATTTACATGTTAAGGGATGGTCTTATTTATTGATTCATGAGAGGCCACCCCTTTATTTATGGATTTAGTTGGTCATTGAAGGAATTTCACATGTGTTCTTCATATATTTGATGCCTTATTTCATGGATCCACTTGTATTAAATATAATATAAGAAAACAAAACTAAAAAATAAACAAAACAAAAAAATGAAAATGAAAATAATATATATATATATATATATATATATATATATATAATTACGCCGAAAGGCGTATACCTATTGACAATGGGCACAATTAATCACCTTTTAATCATACATTTCAATCTTAGGGTTGGCAATTGAAGATGCTGGCATATTCTTCGTCGTCCTCTCTAATCAATGGATGAGATTTTG